>JAYMFT010313878.1:0-23523 GCA_038088735.1 Panulirus argus | reverse complement strand
ATATATATATATATATATATATATATATATATATATATATATATATATATATATATATATATATATATATACGAAACCCAACAGCGCTGTATGGTTGCTAGTTACGAGGATGTATTGGAGATGATGTGCATGAGAACACCATATGGTTTGAAGAAGGATGATTATGTAAGAGATTGCAGTGTAAGAGAGAAGTGTGATTGTAAACTGAATATCAGTTACAGCCGACAGGGTGTGCTGAAATGGTTTGGATATTTGGAGCAGATGACTGAAAAGAAAGTAACATGATAAATGTGTCAGAAATGTAGCGAATGAGTGGAGGAGGAGCAGGCCAATAAAAGGGTGCAGTGAAAGAGGCTTTGAGTGATCGGGGCCTGAACATGCAGGAGGGTGAAAGGTGGGAATGGGATATAGCGAAATGGAGCAGTGTAGTATATTCTAAGGGCATTATGCTTTCAATGGGTTGAACTAGGGCATACGAAGCGGTCAGGGGAAACCTCAGAAAGGTCTATGGGGCTTTGCTGTGGATATAGGGCTGTGGTTTCCATGCCTGGCTATGCGGGAAACGGCGAATTAGTGCCTTTGCAGGTGAGAGTATAATACGCCTCTATACTTTTAAATCTAATGCATTATGTTTTACTTTTAAATCTCTTCTTGTTTCTCTGACCTTGCAAGGCTGATATGAAAGCTTCATAATATACCCATATTCAACATTCCACAAGTAAATAGATCATAGAAGCAAATTACATGGAAATGGCCTTGGACCGGCCAATAAACTGAACTGAAATTAACCTCCCAGAATTAGTCGTAATGATAGGCTTTCGTCTGCAATTTTATCAGGTGATTTTCTCACCTGATCTATATTCTCCTCACTCAAAAAAAAACATAGGAACCACCTCACTTGAACTCTTCTTCCAGGCATTAGTGATCTCATTTATAAATACACTCGACGTGTTATCCAAACTGTGCGCAGATAAATCTTTCTGTCTTACTGTTTTTTAGAACCGATGATATGCAAATATTTCACCCCATGATCGATGGTTGCAATTGATATGTTAGGAAGGATAGCAACAGAGTCTAGCCATTTCTAGTAGCCTATTTCACCAGGACCTTAGGTCCCCATCTCAGCCATTTCATGCCCACAAACAGTGCATGTGTACACCGTACTTCCCCAAGTAAAATGGAAAGAGGAAGCAGTTAGAGTTAAAGCTAGATAAATAGAAAATAAAAACCCTGTTCCGTTTCGTGGGTTCGATCCGCATGAGCGATGAAGCAATCCAAAGCCCAGACGAGGAGAGGCAGCTCAGTCATGAGGAGTTCCACGAGTGTGGTCCTTGTAATTTGTAAATACGTGACCTAACTCTCATTGGAAAACTCTGAATGCATTGCAACATGACAAGTTCACCAACGTTAACGAAGTAACTTATGGGGAGAGATAACTGAATAAGGACGGCACTATATTCCAATAAGTTTTACGCATCACGGAGTCCCACTTGTACATGCAAACCCTTAACTTTTACCACTTAATGGCCTGGAGTTGAGAAATTTGTAGTTTCGCGAGGTTACCAGAAAATTGAAACTTTTAGGAATACTGACAAATGAACTCACAAGTTTGGCTTCCACTAAAGAACACAGCAACTCGCATGGAATGCAGAATTTAGAAATATACAGTGAATAGGTTATAGGTGAATAATCAAGACTTGCAAGGCTGGCATTCATGTTCCAGTTGATCATAACCATAGTATAAAGTTCCTTTCATCATGAAGACTTCATGATTTGAAAATAGATTTAAAATATGTATAGGTTGTTGTATTGTATTGGGTAATTTAACAGTCGAAAAATGTATATATCAGCCAGGAAATAAATCGTCGTATCCCCACCAAACGTATGTACCTTTGTAATGTATGGTATGCATATACATGAAAAAAGAGTAAATACCGCTATGTACAAAACTAATTGCCAATTAAATCAGGTATTTCATGCGCTGTACTGAACAAAGTTTTCTTTTCAGATAAATGATTCTTCTGAGGGTAAAGAGCGGAACACAAATAAATTCTCTGGTACTGATTTCTTAAAACTATCAGTTTACGTTTTACGAAAAAACAAAAAAACAAAAGCTTCACATATAGTCCCTCCGTCCCTGGTAGGTTCCAGTAATTTTGCAGTAGGCACATGATTGGTTATTTTTTTTTTCATAGAAGTTAGAATAATATACATAAAGATACAAAATGTAATATAGTATGATCAAATAATTTCTTTGGCTAAATATATAAATGTTTTGAGAAAAAAGGTGAATATTTATATTTTTTAAACGTTTAAGATTGTATGCATGAGATTTAGGGACTTACCCCGGCGAACACAAACATTTGTTTTGATTCGGACATTTAAAGTTTTGTTTTCATTTGGCCATTTTGACCACCCATTCATTATTAGTGGACTTATTTCATCATATTTAAGGAATTGGATGCATCAAATGCGGGTAAGATTATATGAATGTGCATGAATTTTGCATCTGATACTTTCGTTAGGTTGTGATATGTCAACACGTGATTTTGACAGTTCGAGATTTTTAGGGATTTTTTTTTCTTTGCATATGAAGAGTGACAGAAATGGCTCTGTCTGGTTTATATATATCCAGATGATGATCTCTCGGAAGAGGAGTGTTTGGTGAGAGAAATTGGCTGTAATGATAAAATATGAATAGTAGTAGCCTAGACCATGCAGGTGGGAGGAGCAGTGATGGTTATATGCTGTATAAAGTCTCTGAATGGACTATTTACTGTTGTTTCATCACATGTCTTTAATATTTAGTGATATTGTGTCACAGACATGGATGTTATATCGCCATTCAACCTTTGCTTAGCCCCCACACTCCCAACCAGAGGATTATAAAACCCCGACCCCTTCCAAACTGGGAAGGTCAGTCTTTAGACCCCAAAGGTAGTTTAACTCAGTGTACAGTAATCTAATGGGATGCAGTATATAGGTAAGTATAGAAAATATTATGGAGTAGCTGTTGAAGAATTGTCTAGAATAGCATCAGATTACCTGTAGCTATAAATGTTGACTCATCATGTCCTGCAATGTAGTGTATAGAAAGTGTGATGATATAGTTGCTGAGAATGTTATAGTGCATTTTATCTCACTGATCAGTATCAGTAACGCGATAGTAGTGGGGGTTATGTATATCAGGGAAAATTTAAAGTTAAGCAATGTATAAGTAGGTAATATACATATAAAAATTCAGTAGAACTTCAAAAAATCTCAGTTAGTATCTGAAATGATAGTAGAAATGTACCAACATTAAATAAATTTGCTGCTGGGGATTGCACAGCCACTTGTAGCGTTTTTTATATTAACATCGAGTGCCATTTATGTGATGGTTATGACTGGTATAATTCAACTAGAGCATTAACATAAATTTTGATTGCTAGGTAGTTAGTTAAGGTTTTCATATTGTATTTGCTAAACTGCTCTAGTATTGTAGAACAAAATCACACAGTATCCATAGCTAATTGTGACATGGAGCTGAACTAGAATTTAACCTGTTAAAGTTATGTAATGTCATGAATTTTCTGTGATTTTCATAACTTGCCACTATTACTGTGTTTCATGGCACACAATGAGATAAATGCTCTGCCACTCGTATTAAGTTCTTTAAGCTATGTAATTCACCATTACAAAAAAAAGTCTGGAGCTAATAGCACTGCAGAATTAAACTGGACTTTTACCATCATACTAGTACATTATGGCTTTTGTAATAAGGTTCTGCCAAGTTCTCCAAGTGCTTTACATACGTTTGTATTAACCCCACATTTTCTGTGATATACATAACCCTCACTTATATTCCCTCATTTCATATAATTTAACAAATTATAATGCTCAAATTCAAGTTCCAGCTGTAATTGTATTCTCATAATACAACAGTATCATTGCAGAACAAAATAAATTAGTACCTAAAGCCTTGCAGAAGTAGACTAAAGTTTTACTTAAATTTCAAAAAGAAATTTATCTTCTCCTTTCAGGGTAGTTTGGGTTAGGTTAGGCAGTCTTTTAGTGTCGTAGGGGTAAGGTCGAATTCTGCATTTTCCTATGAGGTACACACACTTTTTTTTTTTTTTTTTTTTAACATTATGCCCCAGCAGCCACTTCAATTGTTATAAGGCTCCTACAGCACTCAGGAAGCTGGTCACATCCACCTGTCGGGACCATAGGTCATAAAGTGTTGCCATGTTGTGTGCATGTTTATGTGCAGAGAGTGCAGAGCAAAGTATTGCAAGGTACTCAGTGCTTTTTTTAAGGTTGTTGCATCTGGGGCATGAGGGATCTTGGGATATGTCAAAAATGTATTTTTAGTGGTGCAGTGATGGGGTGATATCCACAATTAAAGAATTAAGTGAATATATGGTGATAATTACATTGCTGAAGTTGATGTAGTTATAACTGGGATTTCCTTTGGTTAAAGGTGAAATTGATGTAATAATGATTGAAATATAAGTCCAGGTAGATTATAATTTTAATTAAAACATGAAAATATATGTAGGAACTATCACCTTATTCTTTTAAGAATGATAAATGTTGATAAGAAGAGCTAAATATTTCTTTCCTCAGCAGGGCAGATGGCTAGTGCGTGAGATGGAAAGAAAGTGGCTTCTCTATTGGCTTTGTTAAGAAGTTCTGGATTTGGGTAACCTTTCCTGTGCAGTTCTGGTTATGCCACTTTCAAAAGAGGAAAATCCAGATCAGGAGCCAGAGTATTGCTAAGGGTAAGGTTTTTTCTTAATGTCTTACCTCCATTATGTTGGTATGCTCTCTGATGTTCATTAGGACTTTTTTTATAGGTAGGAAATGAAGGTCTTGAAGTATGGAAAAAAACTATTTTTTCTGGTGGAGGCAGAGCAAAGTCTTAACATAGGGGATCACACTAAAGAGGGGAAACAGTAATGGAGTTTGTGAGGGATAATGATGTGTTCAAAATAAGTAATTTACATATGTTGCAGTGGCTGGTTGGAAGATGGGGGAGAATTATTTATGCTATTTTGCAAAATTTATCCTCACACAGTGGGCTTGGTTTCAAGCATTACAAATCATTAAGACTACTGGTTTACTTGTCTGATATGGAGATACAAAATATAAAGAAACAAGAAGCTTCATTTATATGTAGTGTGCAGAGGAATCATCCATAATTTACATCACAGCAGATGTGAGCAACATCAGAGAATGCTAAATTAATTTAGGCTGTTTAGTGTATTAATAAATATAAGCTAGTTACAGTGTGAATTATTAAACATGATAGAGAACTAGTGTTCCAATAAATTGAATTATTAACAAATTTGGATATACGAGCTAAAATTGCTCATAAAATTGATCAGATTTTGAGATTTTTATTAATGTTTTTGCTTGAAAATTGTATACCAAAAAAAAAAGATAATTTAATGTTTATGTTAAAAAAGTTCATTAGAGATATTAGATAACACACATGGTTTAATCATTGGTATGAATAATGTCACTTCATTAATGTAATATGCAATTTATATATATCTTTCTGAATCTAACTTGGTATCTACTATTAGATTACATAATACTGCAGTTCCTCATTGCATTAAAACATAAGCATTTCAGGCACAAACATATCCTCTACCTTGCTTCGGAATTCCCACTTAATGAGCCTCACAAAAGCTTGATGTGTTGTATACATCTCAGTTATTTTTCATATACATATACAGGGGAGGTCATTTCCTCCACTATGGAGGATTGCTTGCATGATAAATGAGGAATTAAATGTGTCATAGATAAAGAAAGAAGTAGATAGTTGACAAGACAAAGAGTAGAATGTCAGAAATTATTGAACAGTAGTTGAAGTATAGTATCAATAATGTTGGGATAAAAGAAAAAGCTGAAGTATAAACATCTGTTGAATACTTTGTTGAGGCTTGAGTCTTTTATAGCGGGAATCGTCTGAAACTTTGACAGCACCTAAGATTCAAATAAAGATAATTTACTGGTGCTCAGTGAAAGATCTTTTATGTTTATGGCTTCTGCTTCTCTTTTGTCCTGGTACTACCCAGGGTAAGCATGTTGAAAAAGTCTGTTGCTTGCTGTTTTGATTTGCTAAGTATAGGTAATTACATGGAGCAAGTGACACTGCAAGACTTGTTTAAGAAGGCATCAAGGTACCTTGGCATATGCCCAGGTACAGCAACTCGGATCACTTCACTAAGCCCTTTGCCTGATGCTCCTTAACCAGAGCTGTGTTTCATTGATCATCCAAGCACATACTGGCTCATGCAATAAATACAATGTAAGACTTACATCCTGCCTATCCTGAGGAATCAATCTAACCATAGCAGGATGAAACTCATGTTTACTACTTCTCAGTCTCGTGGACCAGATGCCACTTTAAGCCTTTCAGTCTCACATGGGCCAGATGCCAATTCAAGCACTTCAACCTCTGTGCACAGTAATCACCTGTACTTATATTGGTTTACATTGTACATTTTGGGATTGGAAACAAAGAATGTTTTGATATATACAGTAAATACCTACAGTTTTAGTGCTATTTAAAACATATATAGCTTTATATACTAGGGAAAGTATATCTCAGATGAAATTGTAATTCATTCCATCTACTTGCAGGTCCCCTCGGCCAAGTTCATACCCATGATCCAGTGAAATCTGTAATTTTGTGACTGATCTGTCCAAGGGATGCTGGATCCAGAACGTTAGAATGTGTGAGTATGCACTTGTTTTATATTGGAAAACCTTTTTGTTATCCATTAGCTGCTTGTTTGAACATATGATAAAGGTTATTGAAATGATTAGAGTAAATATAACATTGATAGATTTCATCTGTAGATGACAATAAGGTTTTATTTTATTAGAATATCATGATTGTGTATTGAAAATGGGTATTGTATTGGGTTTAGAATATTTGATATGTTTTGGTGTTACTGATGGTATGAATTTTAGTTTTGATGATCTGTCCTAGTGAAAAGGTAAAAATTGATTGTTTCTGGGGTTTTTCTTAATATATTTATAATAATGGCCTTCTTTCTTCTATATTTCATGTCTTATTTTATACAACAATAGTTATTTAAGGTTTTTAATTCTCACATATAAGTTACTCTAGATTAAAGTTATCAGCTGGATCATATCCGTGGGAGTATGTATCACCTCCCTCATCACCCAGTTCTTACGGCAAATAAACAACTATGGTAACATCTTTGTACAAATGAATATATCTTTGTGCATATGAAACACGTCTGACAACTCCTGTATCACTACTTTTAAAGTTTTCCAGGAAATGCAAGTTTTAGTAAATCCATTTCTGGTATTATGATGTTTTACAGTAACAGAAATAGATGTGAATTACTGAAAATTATTTAAATGATAAGAAAGTGGTGCTAAGTTTCATTGTGGATGGATATCTAGTGCTGCATATTGTATATGATAACACTGTGCTAGAGTTGTCTACTGCCAGTGGCATGTTAAGGGTGAGGCACTAAAAGCTAAGAAGCAGCACTGGAGTTCTTTAGTTATGGAGACTCTGTTGCCGTGGCCACCCCTTCGAGGAGTTCCAGTTGGAACAGGCATCAGAGATGAAGATAGATAGATTGATAGTTAAGTATTTTCAGCTTGACAGATTGCATGTAGGGAAAAGTTAATACTGATCCTGTATATTTTGATATGTAACTGCTTACTACAGTCAGATATCTTACAGATACTAGAAATTATAGATAAAATTAATTTTATCTGAGTTTTCAAAAAGATACCTCGCAGTTCTACAGTGAAAACCAGGGACATTATTAAGAACTTTATTTTTTATGAAAAATGGATGATTGAATTTATTTCATAATAAGAATTTTTTTCATCTTTACAACCTTGTGTAGATATTTCCATAAGAGGAATAGGATTTTATTTTTTTCTTAGTTAAAATTACATCCATGTTTGCATTTTGTTTTCAAGTATTAGATACCTTTAAGTGCGATGTAAGACTGTTTTATGGGCTTTAGTTCACATCATTGGCGCAGTTCTTTGAGAAATAGAATTAAAATAATCATAAGAACGGAAATTCAGCCTGGGTTTCATAGAAGTAAGTTGCAAGGAAGGTAAAGTAATTTCTGGGTTCATTTTGCATCATATTGCCATAAACAAAATTCATCTTTTCCAGTCTTTTCTCTCTTTGTGCATAAAATAATTTTCTTTTGCCTCAAAGATTTTGTGAGTACCGTGTTTTGAATTGCCGACTAGGATGAAACATCACATTATAAGTAAACTCTTGTTTGAGATCAGTACGCCACACTTTTCTGGTGTGAGTTTTAGTCACGTTAGCATTATTCCATTGTTGTTAGTTGTCAACATTATCTCGTTGTTAGTCTTGTTAGTCGAGGACGCATCAAATTATTTCGCTGTTATGATTGTAGGACACATCTATTTTTTTAGTTTAAGACTCCAGTGTTTTAATCTTTTTTCACACAGCATCAGAGCTATCTGTGTATATCTCTGATGCTTGTTCCCTCCTGGAACTCCCTCAGAGTGGTAGCCTCTGCAGTTGAGTCTCCATAACTAGTGAACTCCAATGCTGCTTCTTACCTATTAGTGCCTCATCCTTAACAGACCACTGGCACAAGGCAACTCTAGCCCACTGTTTGCATAGGTTCTTACCTAATGTTCCTACTGACTACTTCTACCTAATGCTCTGGCTTAAATGTTCTTACAAGTTTAAGAGAGATTTCTCCAAAAGAGTATGACTATCCCATACTTAAGTTAACTGCTAGATGACAGCACATTAAAACATGAAATTTGAAATGCATAGGATCTTGTAATCACTGTAGGGGTGTTGGTGATTGTTACAAAGCTATGCGCAGGAACAAAGATCATTTAGCACCAATCCATGATGTAGGACAGTGATCATTCATGTGGTGGATGCCAGTCAATGATAGTCCATACACCACAAGTGTTGGTTGTGGTCATTGATACACTATGCTGTGGGATTGTTGATCATTCTATCCTACAGTGTGCTGAGAAACGACGATCCCTTTTTCTTTTTGTTTTTTTACCCCATCACACTGCAGGACGGTGATCTTCGATGTCACTTGACTGTGTGGAATAATGTCCATGATTTATTCTAGATCATTGCGACGTCCTGATGTACGACATGGGACATACACTTACACATGATGCTGCAGAACAATGATCACTGATTGACGGACGATACTGATGGGTAATGACCATTCACTAACACATTACTCTGCGGGACGGTGATTATTCAATGATACACCACATTGAGAGACAGTGATATTCATTGCCTTTCCACGCTACGGGACACTGACAAATCACTGGCATACCATATTCGGGGACGGCGATCAGACACACCCACCATAAGAAACTAGCAGTGTTCAGTTTTTGTATTTCAGTGATGTTTTATCCTTCTCTGTATATATAAGTGCTATAAGCGTAGGTTCCTGACTGCATCATCATTTAGGGAAATACGTAGCCTAAATGGGAAATTCAATTAAACTGGCCCCTATATTGTCAGCGAATCAGCGATTAACTTAATGAACCTAATGTTAATGAAAGTATCAACATATGATATGGCCTTGAAAACTACAGTGAATTCTTCCATTATTCACCTTAGCCCATCTGTTTCGTGCTGTCAGATCGATTACTTTAAGCAGTTTGGTAACTTAGATACTGAATGTTACTGGGAGCTGGTACTTCGAGAATGTTAACATACACAATTACACATACACAAAGAATATGCACGTATGCTCATAACGTTAGCTGATAGAATTTGTGTAGATTGTAGTTATATTCAGTCATCGCGAATGATTTGTATGAACAACACGCATCAATGTATTGTCTGTCTTCTGGTTCGCATGAAGGTATTATCTACTGGTTCGTAAAGCAGAGACATAGAAGTTTCTATATTAATTTCTGTATATTATCATAGTAATTTAAGCTGATCTGTTTCAGAAAATAGTTTACTTCAGTAAGGCCCCAATATAAATGCGGAAATTGCAGTTAAGGGTATACAGCATGCGTATTAGATAACTGATATTTTAGCTTAATTTGCGTGGTGATGATACCCCTTACGGTTGAAGATTGTAATCGGAAGTTCTATAAACCGAAATGGCAGGCAGTCCAGTGCACAAATGAAGCAGGAGTGAATTAATCTCATTAAACGCAAGTTATTTTTTTCCCCTAATAGCTCCGTCAGGTTAACTTACCAGATCCAAGCGGTTTTTACGTAAATATTGTTTTTGGTTTTAAAGACATTTGGCGTTACTGTATACGTCATACTATAAAATGCTGGATTTGAAGACTACTGACCTGGAAAGTTAATCTGATTATATAACTACTGTCGTGGAAAGTTAAGTACTGTAACTGCATACCCGTTACCTATGATGAGAATTCATTTTCATTTCATTTGTGTTGTAACGTTTTCAGTTGTGTTTGGATGTATGCTTTTTTTTTTTCCATCGTTGCGTATTTGTGTTATGTATGTATGTTTGTGTGTACGTATATTCTTGCATGAATGTGTATTGGTATGTAAATGTGGTGTTAAAGGGAAGGTCATATGTGAATTGTCTTTGGAGGAGCTGCTGATGTTAGTACATACGCGCATAAGGGCAATATCTGCATTATTTTCAAGTGATTGAATTCGGAAGACAGTAAGAGTGCACAAGAAATTTCGTAGTCTCGTAATTCATTAAAGAAAACGACTATTCGCCCACTAGGTGAGCACTTTTTTTGTCCACATTTAGAAATAAAAAAGATCATAACATAATCATGACAGGAAAGTGTTGTATTATGTAGTTGGAGACATCAGTAGGTGGATAGTGAATGTTGTGCTGTGCTGCGGCAAAGTGTCTACCCACGGCCAGTTTGATCCTCTCAGCCTCTCCTAGGCCTTTTGTTCAATCCCCACACTCATATTTAAACGAAATACATAGCTGTGAAACTTTACCGCCACACTTTGAGCTGCCATCTTAACTCATGGCCAAGGTGGCCTAATCGAAAAGTCGGTCCTTTCTTCCCTTTGCTTTAAACCTTGTGTTGATTTTCTAATTACGTTTTCCAAACGTAACTTTAAGGAAGTCGAAGAACACTATATATTCTTGATTTACTGAGAAGGGATACTCCGTATTTTTCTACTATAAACTTTAAAAAGATGATACCATCTTTTGATGCATCTTAATATTGAACTAGTTATTTTTTTAACATTCTGCCATTTTTTTAAGTCTTCTAATATTCCCATTTATGCCGTACATTCTGGAGAACATGTGTACCACTATCGCTACAAATGGACATTTGCTGTTTTACTATCACCCAGAAACAATGATTCGCTCAGAAGAGTAATGGAATAATATTTTATAATGATTAATGTTTACAGATATAATGGATATGAATTGTCTTCTCTCGTATTATTAATGAGAATAATGGACCAAGATATATAATGGGGTTCAATCTTCTCATGAGAAATTAAGCTCTAAAAATTTTCTTGCGCATTGACATTCACGATCGAGAAATTGCTTCTGAATGATAACAAATCAGGGTCATTTATAATGCAACGATCCGGGTCCGCCAGATTTCCAGCCTTGTAGTCTGGAGGCACACAGGTCATTGTGCCTCGCTTTGTGTTTTTTTTAATGCAGGGCAAGTTATCGGAATTTTTCGTCTACCCCCTAACCCCCCCCCCACAGGGCGTGGGGGGGAGGGGGAACTTAGTTTACAAGGAACAGCAGTTCTCAATTTGGCCTTATGCCACTCGCTGGCCCACCTCTCCCGCCGATGATGGACTCGACTCGTTACGGGATGCTGCCAGTTCGTGGCGACTGCCTGCTTGCCTGCCTAGTTGATTGGTTCATATACTAATAGTTGGTGGACCCATTTTCGTAGACTTTCCTTCCCTCCTGGAAGATATGGACTGTTTCTGGCGACTCTGGATATTTTTCTTTTTATTTATTTTTGCAGCGACAGGATGGTCTCTCCTTTGGATGTGGCTCCTCTGTTTGAGTGAACTCTGGTTAATTGTTTATAATTAGTGCATTGCTTGGTTTTCTTCACTACGTCAAACCTACTTGAGGTTGATTTTGTTTATATAGTTATTTTTTTTCCTTATATGTACGTGGGCTAGCATTTCTATACTAGTTTGGTAGACAAGATGTTTGCGTGAGCAGATGTACTTTTATTGATTGATGAACTTTTAACTGGGCTTTTTACGTGAAACTCTTTTTATGATTGCTAGTTTTAGTGACTGGTGTATCCTTACCAGTAATTTGTCAGTTTAGGTGTACTTGTCTATCTTGACAACAGATCGTTTTGTGAGCTGGATTTTCTTATCACAAGGTAAGACTGTGTGACTCGTTCATAAATAAAGTCTAGGCTGTTAGTGAGAACTGGTTTCAAATCTGTCGGGATATATTGTTGTTGGAGACAGGGTCTCTTTTATTGCTGAAGACTTATTCGCTCTTGAGAAGTATTTAGTCTTCATTGATATTTTCTTAATTGTGTGAGGAATGTCTTTGTCTTGGGTCTTCGTGTGTTTGTGTGACTTTTTGATGCTGTTGGCGTTTAGTTTACTTCCCTAGCCCCTTGTGCCCTCATTAATTACTTGCCAAGTTT
The DNA here is from genome assembly GCA_038088735.1 of Panulirus argus. Lineage (NCBI taxonomy): Eukaryota > Metazoa > Arthropoda > Malacostraca > Decapoda > Palinuridae > Panulirus > Panulirus argus. The sequence goes on along the minus strand of JAYMFT010313878.1, from coordinate 10,899 downwards.
TTCCATGTACTGACACTTAGCTTTGATGTGTCTGCTTCACTTGTGGTAATGAGTTTTCCTTTTTGTGCTATAGCTAACTTGTTTGTCCATCACGAGTTTGTCTTACAACATCGGTCGATTTATCGAAATATGAATGTTACTGTTTTGCTTCAGAACAGTTTAAAATTGTACAGCTATCCAAAGGCTTGTGGACAGACGGGAAAGGGGAGTACGAGATGATAAATCCACACCCTTTTTACGATAGGTTGTAAAGAACTCTTACTCCGTTGTAGGTGTGAATGATATACGTGTTTATCAGCATCTTAATCATATTGTCTGATTCTTTTTCTATATATATAAATGATAGTTTTGAAAATTGCCGAAGTTTTTCTCGACCAGTTTACCGTCAACATCACCACTTTGCCTTTTATCTTCATGCCCTAATCAACCCCATTCATCATACTTTTCGTCAAAGCGACTTTTCAGCTTTTTCACGTAATCACATAATTATACGCCGGTAGTCAAGCCGGACAACCGATATTTTTCTGTATAGCGTATAATTTCCTACTGTATTCATTGAATTATGATTTCTTGTACCTCTCACGCTGATGGTCCGTTAAAACAACCCAGTCCCACTCTTAACCAGTCCGAGCACAAAAAAAAAAGGTAATTTTAGTTAATGCGACTTGGTCTGAAAAACTGGCGAGAATGTGCGTCAGTTCTTTGCTCATGTTGGTACACTTGTGAGTCTGCTGGCGTTAGACTTGGGTGGGTTTGGTTTAACCAGTTTGGAACAGTGGAGATAATGATAATTTGCCATTAATGCTGAATTTTGATTTATGAAAATGTAGGTACACGTATTACTCAGTTGGAAGAAAAAAAAAAAAGCCTTTTTTCATGAACTGATTAAGCTAGTTATGCACATCGTGATGGCTTGCAAAGGAGAGGTGCATTTTGATGAGAAACTGGAAGGTTGGATCAGCTCCACTTACAGCCGTTATGGCGGGGACTCGCTGGCTTTGAAATTAAGAGGAAGAAAGTGTTGGCGTGAGTTTTTTATTGGTGTCTGCGGCGGTTGTAACGTTTAGTTGAAGTATTTTCCTCCCTATCATAGGAACAGCTGGGCGAATCTATCAACATAAGGAATGGGAAATAGCCAAAAGGTGAAGCACATTAAACATTCAGAATGCTGTAGCGTGTTACTGTTGCCTGTCGAGTCATAAATATGTATTACACTGGGAAGGTTACATTCCAAATTATCCGGTTACTTTCACGTATCTATTCGGTCATGTATACGTATGCTTCTTAATTCCTGTTCGTATTAACGTCTGTAATTCCATCAACGATAATTCTGCAGCTTTTTTTTTTTTTTTAACGTAATATCTTTATGTTTGCGAGTTGGATTCAGTGTAAAACTATTCACCTCAGTTTCTTCAACCAGCAGAGCTTGGAGAACGGCGTGAATTTTCAGTTAACTTCTCAAAGGAAATTGTCCATAAGTATTGCAGATAACCAAAAGTAATTATCTTAAGCCATTTTACAGAGCGCCAGGGTAGATTATCCCTTTTCGTATGCGACGAACCCGGTGATTATGTACAGACGTATTAGTCATGTGTCGACCAAGATAGGTATTTAGCTTCAGCTTGAGCACGGCGATGCGACTCCTCGGGGATCGTGCCGTTCGTGCTTAATTAAGGATCTTTAGCTTTGTTTGTGACGAAGAAGGTAAAACGCTAAAAGAAATGTTGGCTTTACCTTTCTGTTGTTCATGTGCCGTAGATGTCAAAGGGAATATCCTTCGGTAAAGCTTTGTCAATTAGCCAGCTGTTAGAGCACATCCTGGCAACAGCCCTTGAGTGAATAAGTCTCCCAAGATGAAAAGATTCGGTGCCGCACACTGGAGGCTCCCGAGGACGTCCTCATCTTGCTAGTTAATCTTTACTAATTGCCACACCAACTACTCCACACTTGAGGTGGCGCGAGAGGGTCTTAAGGAGCTGGGCAGAGTGATGGGGGGGGGTTGGATGAAGGGGGGGACAGAAGGGGTGGGGGGAGCGTGGCAGTAATTAATGAGGGCGGTGTCAGGGAGGCTGAAAACCTTTAGCGGCCGGTTCGAGTCTTGTGAGGGATGATGGGAGGAAAGAGAGGGAGGTGTTTGGCCCGGATGGCCAGCGCCAGTCGGGATTTTATGAGGAATTGTAATCTATTGTGCCTGCGTGCCATTCTGTGGCTTTTCTTCTCTTTCTTTTTTTAATACCTTGTCATATATATGCTGTTGTATCTGATTATCTCTTCCATACTAATGTAATCCTTGCTGTACTGTGTACCTCACGTCTTTCCCCGTATATTTTTTCATATAATTGTGTATATTTCATCATGCTGTGTCTCGTATAACTTTATTTTGTCTCGTTAGTTACTGTTGTTGCCAGTTGATAATAGGATAAAGGGACGGGCCCATAGATAAAAGCTGTAATGTACGAAATGCTACACATGGAACCGAGGTGTTAATCAAATGGCACCTTCGCTGGCTAAAATGTTGTCGGCAGTGGACCCACGGTTACTATGAGTAACTACATTTGGTTTTTAAATGTTCGCGCTTGTCTGCCCCATCATTGGAATGATCTTAGTTTTAATATTATTGTTTTTCATAGATACATTTTCCGTTATCTAGTAATAAAAGTGTACATTCCTTGATATTATTACCTAATTTTTGTGATAGGTGATGTGAAAAAAATATATAATATTAGATTGACTTTCTAAATTTCTGTAGATGACTGCGAGTTACAAGGAATTATTGTCAGCATTTACTGAAGATGATAGGATTAGTATTTAATATTTTCTAAAAAAACGAACGCTATTATTATTTTTGAAATAGTAAATATGATAATATATTGGTTGGTTAGTAACTGGGTACGTTATCGTTTTGAATGAATGTTTGTACGTGCGTACGTATATAAATATGTATTTATGTATGCATGTATGTATGTATGCAGGCATGCATGTATGCCTGCTTTATGTATGAATTTTATTCCTCTGAGTTTCGGGGGAGGGTTTCGGGCTGATGATGGAGCAATTCGTGTCTCTTAATTCATCCGTTTTCATACGTCAGTCACAAATGCCTCGTGTATACTATGGTCTCGGTTTGAATCCGAGAGAGAGAGAGAGAGAGAGAGAGAGACCCGTATATCAACAGAGCGCTTCTGGTTTTATCCGCCTCATGAATACGGGGGAGGGGGGGGGGGGCTTTCCATCACTTGATGGGGAGCTCTTACAATTCTGCGGTAGCTCTCCGATATTCTTAACGTCTTGTTCATTTTCAGGATTCGGGTCCTGTGGTCGATGCCATCCATCTTCGCGGACGTGAGTTGCAAGAAACCTTCTATCTCTCCCCCCCCCCCCCCTTGCGTGGGCGTCGCCGCTTCACCATTAGCTCCACGAGAGACAAGAGAGAGGGAGAGAGAGTGTGTGTCTCTCTCCCCAGTGCCTTGTGTTTGGCGCGCGAGTGACAGAAGATCCACGGAACCACGCTTCCATCATTTAAGTATCAGTTCTCATAGCGCGTGAGGTTATGATGTATATTTTGCACGGTAGATTTTTTTTTTTTTTTCCTGGCGTGTACTGGAAGTTTACTCGATGGTACATATTTGGTTTTCTGATCTAGTATTCCTTTCTTTATTGTTCATGTGGATATTGAGCCAACTGCCGGATGGGGAGGGGGGGGGGTTAAGCGATGTCTAGAGATGTTGCTGTTCCCATATGTACTCGTCCTGATCCAGCTGCTGTGATCAATATATGAGTTACGTTTCGTCGGCTTTTAAGTTAAGGGTGCCCACGTATCTGCCCCAGCTCGCCCTCCTGCACTTGATCACGATTTACCAGAAAATATTTATTGATTTCATATTTATCCAGAGATTTTCCAAGGGCTTAAGATTATAGAGTTGCATGTCCGCCTCCCAGTTGGTCGTTTAGCGCTTAATGTCATGGGGGTTCAAGAAACACCAGTCAGCCATGAAATGACCTGTGTTTTTACTGAATTCTGGCGCGTTTGGTTGGCCCTTGATGCCAAAAATTGGAGACTTTTAAGTGTTAGATTATGGTAACAAGAATAGATGATTCTTTAACTAGGTCTGTACTCTGCTAGAGAACAAAAGGAATGAAGAGTAACACAAGAGAACTCTACTGGTAGATCATTAAGTATCGTGTATATTTATTTTATGTGACCCTTCAGGAGATACCGTACATAACTTTCTTTACGCCTTAGTGTAAATCTGTATTCGTATGTGCATGTCGATGGAGCCTCGTGCTTTGTCAGCCAGCGATGGTCGCTTGATACGGATGCGGAAGAATAAGAAATTAATTGCATGAGTGTTTCATCACCTATGGTGTCTCGGAAGATGCATTTTTTCCACCTCCCTTGGACTAGTGGGTAATGTATGTGGGTAGGTCGATTCCTGGGGAAATTATTACTGGTTAAATTCTTGTGTATCCCAAGATTATTTGTGACTGAAAACAAAAATGTCATTAATGATAATTTTTGAAATGTTTGAAAAAACAGAAGTGGTAGAATCTAGTAATTTCTTGTATATATATGACTCGGGAACTGATCGAGACCTGAAGATGCGCTCAACACACATCTGGTTACGTTTTGAAGGTGTAGTAGCTTACCGCCTGGCATTCTCACCTAAGGTACGCCACTGTGAAGAGGGTAATGGCACGGCGTGGCATTTTACCTAATCCTTGAGAGTAAGGCCATCATCGTGAACTCAAGGATGTCATACTGTCGTGCTCAAGGATTCTGCCGTTGGGGCGAAGTTTGAGCTCGGCAAATCGTCCGCAAGCCACTTAAGAGAGAGAGAGAGAGAGCAGTCTTCCCTCGCTGATTACCTCTAACTGGCTGTCTGGAAGGGATGATTGGCCGGAAATGAATCCGTTGCTTCTTTTGTGATTTATTTGTTGGGTTCTCTTTACGAGGGGTGTTGGTCGGATTCAGCCGTCTGACTGGACGTGCCAGAGACGACGTAATTGTGGTGCGGTCTCGCTCCGTCGTATAATTGCGTCGAATTTACTCGTTTTTTTTTTTCGTAATAGGGTTAGCGTCTCACAGTGGCCATGACTGACTTCATAATGGAAGAATCTAATGATGGATTTGTCTTTAAGGCGCTATGGTGGTGGTGGTGGTGGTGCTTGACATCAATATGGTGGGATATGGACGTCACTCTGATCGTTTGCGATGTGTGGTGGACACCGTATGAATTCAGTATTGATGGGCGTGACATCATTTATACGTCCTGACGTTGTCCGTCATTATATTCGGTTATTACGATTTATTCTATTTTTTTTTTTCATAACCATATGCCTTACCCTCCCCTATCTTTCCTTGCATCAGTGGATGTTAAGTTACTAAGATGCACAGTCCGGGTCCGTGTGTCTTGTTTTGCTGGTGCCCCTGGGATATATATAAGCAAGGATGCTGGCGGAGATACGTTCAGGGTGTCGTTATTAGTTATAGTAGTAGTAGTAGCAATAGTTGTGGGGTGACAGGCATGACAAGGTTGGGTTGGTGAGTTCGACGATTATAGTTAGAATACTTGAATTTATGGTATACTGGTATATATATATATATATATATATATATATATATATATATATATATATATATATATATTAGTAGGGCTCATTTACTTAAACTTTATATTTGAATAGTTTTCCTCATATTTCTTTTTCGAGTGGGTGAACTTTTGTTAACAATGTCACATCTAACCGATCATTGGGACTGGGCTCCATTGAAATTTCGCAGTGCTCCCCACCCGATTAATTCGCGTATAATACGGGCCTGGGAAAAAATTACCCTAACTCAATAAACTCAATTTTGCACAACAAAATTAATGCTTATCAAATGCTATATTTATTCACATCAGAAGAGCTAAATGATCAACAAAATACAATTCCGCTGACAATTTCTTTCCCAATTAGATTATAAATGGACCATTGATGAGCCATCATGAACCAGAACTGAAATAATTCCAATGTAATTATTATTATAATAATAATGATGATAGCATTATTATTATTATTATTATTATTATTATTGTTATTATTATTATTATTACTATTATTGGTGGGGGCAGTTGCAGCAGTGGTGGTAGTAGTAGTAATAGTAGAGTTAGCGGTCTGGCTATAAAAGTACTCGCACCCCAGGAAACCGGAATAATATACTGGATTGTAACCAAGACCTGGGAACGCACGACGGAGCGCCACATTCGTCACGATGCCCGCTGTAAGTTCTTCCCGTCACTTTAACCCCCTAGCCCAACACGGCCGTGTTTCTGTCAGTCCAAGCGAACTGTACCTTGCATCGTCACTCGCTTTATCTGTGTTGGAAGGTTGTAATGGGGTGGGATATATCCTTGTTTTTGTTTGTTTGTTTGTTTATGGGGTTGTTTGGCATGGCATTTGGACGCTGGTATTAGACGTAAGAGAAAAGTAAGGTAACATAAACACAGGGGTTTGTTTTTGGGTGTGAGAGGAAATGTCAGAGGGTAAGAGGAGCAAGATTTAAAGAAAATATTGAAATTTGAAGTTGAAACTTTATTTATATAAAATTTTGTACTTAATCGGTATCCTTGTATAGTTAAAGATTATATATTTATTTTATGTATGTGACATACGTACCTTGCGATAACGCGCGTCAGCTGCTGAGATGCATCCTGTAACGAGTTGCCGCCGCGTTCAAGGAGTTAGCCTAGTTTATAGGGGAATTGTGGCGGGCGGTCCCTGGCTGGAGTGCCGACATTAGCCACGCATATTGCCGGCGTCTGTATAACTTCGTCCCAGAAGTCTGGTCCGCGCCTTAACTTCGGCTAGAGACAGCTCCTGACGATTCTTTTCAAAGGACTGCGCATCGTCAGTCAGCAAAAGGAAATATACTGTGTGTGTGTGTGTGTGTGTGTGTGTGTATGTTTGTGTGTGTGTGTGTGTGTGTGTGTGTGTGTGTGTGTGCGCGCGATATGATTTCAAAGATTACGGGTTACTCGTGGAAAATTTAATTATTTCTGGACGAACCAAGTGCATCTCAGTCGTATCGTGTATTATACCTGGCGCCACTTGTTGCATAAGCAAATAAGATTTATTTTGGCGGAGGTGGGGTTCGTCGTTGCGTGTTTTACCACCTGCCGCCTTCCATCCCAGTACTTTTCATCTAATCGGATTATAAAGCTACAAAACATGTGTTTACGAGGACAGATCAGTATATGATTAGAATAACTCTTCCCCCTACCCCCACCCCACATATTTACCCTGGCATAATATCCAGCAAGTCACCATCGCCATTGAAAGATTATCATCATAAATCTCCCCCTAACCTCTTTTATCAACTCGATATAAACAAACCGGAGGCAGCGGAAATGCCACTCGGACCAACACCTCTTTTATCGGGGAGCAGAGCCGTACCGTCCCGGGTGTCCGGGTTAAGACATAATTATGTACTACGGAACGTCAGGGCGTGGCAGCATCTTGATTATCCCAGGTATTAGAGTTTTGATACCGCTGTAGCAAGGAGACGGGAACGGAGGAAAGGAACGGTATTCAGTTTTTTAATTGTTAGCAGGTGTCCCCCTTCACAGCAGTCGGTTGGCTAGTGTTCGGTTCACAAGAGAGAGAATTGTATTTAAAGAATGTATTCACGTGTTTTGTAATTGACTGTGCTTAGTTTATTGTATTCCGTCGCTCATGTTTATTGTGCTCTCTCTCAGTATTTACAGAGGCATTTTAACCGTCTCAGTACACCGCATATGAGCTGAATTTATTTTTTTTTTACTAGTTAACAAACTAAAACATTTATCGAAGCTGTGGCATATCTCTGACCTACTGTAGTCATAACGCTTCAGGCTGAGAGAAGATCATCTCCCAGTGTAGTACAGTTTGAATCACCGAACTGTGTGTTCTAAAGGCTCTCAATTCTTTGATTTCATATTGATTCACATCGGCTCCAGACTGTTCCAATTTACTCTTGGTTCACTCACGACTTTAGATCTGGTTCGCTTGTGTGTCAGAACACTTCAAGCCCCTGAACTGTGTTTTACTCTTGTATTGGTGTACCTGCTTAAATTTTGAAGGATACTGGAGCATCTCACAGTATTGCAGTGAGAGATGCTGTTCCTTCCCTGGACGGAATGTATGCTAGTGAGAATGGTTTGTTAAATGGGGTCGGAGGATGAATTTCTTTCCCATTGTGCCAATTATTTCCAGCCAGACGTCTCATTATCACCATTCCTCAGTATTGTGTGTGTGTTTGTGTGTGCTTGCGTGCGTGTATGCTTTACGTAAACACCGTAGTAAAGAAGATATTTTGGGCACCAGTCGTGTGTAGTAGTAGTAGTAAAGTAGTAGTAGTACTACCGCGTGGCATTCAGATAATGGACCCAGAAGGTACGATGAAGTGTTCTGCCGGTTTTACAAAGCTGCTGATCGTCTTTGTGTTTTTAAGATGACACTGGAGTTTAAAGATTTGACTGAAGTACGTGTTCATACGGTACCTTTTACCATCCTCATCACGAATTACTTTTAAGGTTATTTATTCCTTGCCATTGATCTCTCGAAGGGGCTTTTTTGAATATTAAACCCGTGTAGACTGTCTTAGATCTAGGATGGATTATTGTCTTCGCCGCTCGTAATTATGTGCTTGGCGTGCGTGCGTGCGTACTTGCATGATTGCATATTGTGTGTGCACATTCGTGCATAATTGTCGGACTGTGAGCGGGCATATAATGCGTGTGTACGTTTGCTTAGACGCCGTGTTTTGAGAGGACGCTGACATCCTAAACCGATGCGGGGGTTAGAGGTTATCGTTTAACCCGGGCCGCAGTATACGTGAGAGGTTGAGGAACGGGAGACGCTGTACATACACTAACACTCGGAATCGACCAGTGATTTTGGGTGATGTTTTATTTCTGTTCCGCGTAACCTCATCCACCGACAACGACCCTTTGCTTTACGCGCTTGACACATCAGTAACCAATTTTTTTCATGTCATCGCCCCTCTCTCCTCTGCAAACGTTCCTTTCCTCCTTCCAACGTTTCTCACCCTTGCAAACGTTCCTCCTTAGGCCTGCCCGTTAATCAGTTGTCGTCAGCTGCGCCCGGCTGCGTCAGACGAGCGATCCGTCAAATCGCGATCGCGAATGGCAAGCGAATGCCGCGACGCCCCAGAGAGGTGAATGATTCGCGTTAACAAAATTTCGCCCCGTCGTTGAACCTTGTTGAATTGCAGTTATTTGTGCGCGTGTTTACTATTTGAGTCCTACGGGGGAAAGAGTTTTACACTCGTGTTGTCTTGTCCCCTTAGCCATGTGTGTATGATGTCTTTAATCTTACGTATATATGTATGTACACATACACACACTCACATCAGGTGCCTGTTTATCGATCAGTCCCAAGGGGAGTATGAACTTTAAAGTTGGGTGTGGGCCGATTGCCCCGTCCGGGATTCGAGTCTGTTGGAGCACGACTCCGGGCGGGCCTGTGCTGACTCTAGTTAGTAACGCTAATCACCACACCACGGAGACCCGTGCGTGTGGGTGTTTGGTTACTGGAAGTTCAAATAGATATGTAAACCCAAGCCGTATTTGTGAACCCCCTTTGAATCCCCTTGGGAACCCCCCCCCCCCGCCCTCCTTGGGGACCCCTTGCCCTCTTTGGGGACCATCATGCCCTCTTTGTGAACCCCCCTTTTTTCGTTAAGAACCCCCTAGCCTCCTTGTAAACCCCTTTAATCATCCGTATGAAGCAGGGAAAGCTGTAGCCAGCCACAGAATCCCTTGGGAGAGCTGGGGAGGTATGTCTGACACACACACGGACATGGTTTATCATTGTGGATGTTTTGTGAGGCGGCATTGATTGTTCTTCCTTCCGAGTGTCACGCAACCATTTCATCGTCCCAGGTAATTTACGTCGTTTGTCGGCCCCGGATGGATGATCACATCCTCTTTCTCCCTCTCTCAAACGAACCTCGTAAAGGTCATGGTCAGTTGAGAGACATGGACAACCTCCTCCATCTCGCAAATGAAAAGGAGTGGTAAGTTCCGCTTGATTGGAAATATAGATCACTGTTGCTGCACCGCCCACAGTGTATTTGTTGGTAAAACTGAATCCAAGTTCTTTTATCTGCATGGTATACTTATACCATTTTATCTGTATCATGTAAGCCAACCGCCGCAGTAGGGGGGCGGCATGTGATAATACTTCGTTCTCCCAAAGCTTAAAAGTCAGGGCCCCGAGATGTGCATGTTGTAGCTAACTACGTCGTAATCAGCACCCACATACCTCTCCCCTCCCCAGCTGCAAAACTTGACCGTGATAAACTATAACACATCTCCTTGGAGATTTGATATTCCATTTCCCAACACGGCTCAGCACTCACACAAAAGATTCCCTTATGAACCAACTGCAACCTCTCAGTATCCTCATCCTATGCAACCAGCCAATCGTACTCCCAACCCGCCACCTCCAGCAGCCAAATTCATCAGACATCGCCTGTTCATGAACCATACACACCCGGACCTCCTGGGGCACGCTAATCAAATTGTTCTTTGACCACTCCATCCTGATACTACTCCTCCTGGCACCACTCATTCCACACAACCATGTAAAAAGGATTAACACAAACTACAGCAAAAGCCTTCGCAAAGTACATTGAAACAAATCTCCAAAATTTTAGTAGTTTTATTTGTCAATATAGCTATCATTTTCCTATGTAGTTCTTTTGGTTGGATTATACTGTACCTAATTTTTTTTATCTGAGATGGCACAGGCAACTGAGGTCCTATTCAAGGCTATCCCATTAATGATATATATATATATATATATATATATATTTTTTTTTTTTTTCATACATATTCGCCTTTTCCCGCATTAGCGAGGTAG
>JAYMFT010313867.1:0-10084 GCA_038088735.1 Panulirus argus | reverse complement strand
GTATATTATTGGAAGAAGACACTCTTTTTATTACCATACATCTCTCTTACCCTTACATTACTTACTCAATCAAACCATCTCACACCACATGTTGTCCTTATACATTTCATTTCCAGCACATCCACCCTCCTCTGTACAACTCTATAACCCATGCCTTGCAACCATAAAATATTGTTGGAACTACTATTCCTTCAAACATACCCATTTTTGCTCTCTGAGATAATGTTCTCTCTTCCCAGACATTCTTCATTGCTCCCAGAGCCTTCACCTCCTCCCCCACCCTATGACTCAATGCCACTTCCATGGTTCCATTCACTGACAAGTCCACCCCCAGATATCTAAAACAATTCACTTTTCTCCACTCACACTTACACCCCAACTAACTTGTCCCTCAACCCTGCTGAACCTAATAACCCAATAACCTTGCTCTCATTCTGTGCCTGTTTCCTGGCCCTACATCACAAATGTGGGAAAAGGCAATCAAGTATGAAAATAATCTAAAACAATAATAATAAATGATCAGGGAACCATAACAAACTTCCCACTAGGTCACTGAGATGGACTGAAAAAGATACACACTGACACCAATGAATGTTGACATTAGCCCAACAGAAATATCAAATACCCTGTGCTATGTATTGATGATCTCAAGGGGAGATTCTTTTACTGTGGTCATCCCCTCTAAGGAGTTCCCTGAGGGAAAAGGTGTCAGATATACAGGACTCCCATGGTGTACCAGTTAGCGTTCCTGACTGTGACATATTCACAGGCCACCCAGGGTTGAGTGCACAGGTTCAAATCCTGGTTACAGTAGTCTGTCCACAGTCAACCCAGCTGTTCTTCCACCCCTGGGGGTTGGTCAAATATAGCATAAATGGGATGGCCTTGATGAGCGCCTCAGTTACCCATGTTGTCTCAAGTAACATAAAAATGAAAAAATTTTAACCACTCACACAACTGTTCCACAAGACATAAATCATCTAAAACCCATGTCCTGATAAGTTGCTAAATCACAGAATACAGATTGATTCTATCATAAATTTTCTCGTAATAGCAGCCCAGCCAATAAAGTAGAAAACATTTTTCAACAGTAAGTTTAGCTGATGCACAAAGCTGCTACTTTTACTAATGATGACAATAAAGACTGAAGCTTGACAGAAAGCAGAGCCTGAAGCAAATTATGCTTTTTGCGGGCAATAAGTGTATCATTTGTTGTGGATTTATCTACTTTCCTGCAGGAGAACTAGGCAATCAGAAGGCAGGTAATGGGTTGGCTCAAAAATAAAGAATAAAAAGCCTCAAACTTTGTTTAATTACCAATAAGAGGATAATAACAAAAGTGACTATTAGCCCTATAACTACCATATAGATCAAACTCTTATCATTACAGCATCTCCAATTTAATGGATTAGATCAGCTTCTGTACATCACTCATAAATGCAGGGGTTCACAGGAAAAGTGGATAACTATTTAAGCAAGCTGTCTACCCATTACAAAGAAAAGAAGGTGTATTGAAGAAAATAAGAGTCAGGAACTAAGAGAGAGTTCTAAGGGTGGAGAAGAAAGCCACAGATCAGAGACTAAAGATGAGGGACAGCAATTTGTGGGCAGTGTATCACATAGCTGAAACTTTACATAGCACTGAACAATGCTATAGTGAGGGTAGTACACTCAGCCAAAGACAGGATAATCAGTAGTGTAAGGAGCAAGACTATATAAGGTGCAGATTGTTCAGCAACAAAAAGGCATATTTTCAGTAAGATAAAAGACAAGGAAGAGCACATATTGCAGGAGATAACAAATAAGTGGATCACTCCTTAGCCAAAAGAGCTTGTTCAGGGCAAGACTAGCAGATGCAAGTCATTAATGGTCTTTGGGCTGGATGTAAATCATTTGTATATAAAGGAAAGAATAGCTATGAAAGGAGACAAAGTCTAAAAGATACTTGATGTGATGGACTTGCCAGATACAAGTCTAAAGAATTAGTAGGGAAAAGGCAAGGTGGAAAGGGATGATCAGTGACATGTAGATATGAAACCAGGAGGTGGTAAAGCAGGTTATGAAACATATCAATAAAAGAGGATTTAAGAGAGCTGATACTCAAATGTTACATCCCATGGGAAGAGTAAGAGTGAGAACCAAAGCATTTAGTTAAAAGTCAAAAGAATGGAGGAATGAAATGAGGATAGAGGGCTGAGCAACCTTCCTTCAGATTATCAATAGCATGTGGACTGACTGGTGCAATTAACATAAAGGAGCTAAAGTTCATGGGCATAATCTGGGAAGGAAATCTTGATACAGCTGGGGGTAATAGAGACCATATTTACATAAGAGGTAAAGTCTGGGCAAATCTATCTAGAGGGATATATAAGAGTAAGGAAGGCCAGGGAAAATAAAGTGGAAAGAGAAATAGCCCTCTTTATATGGGATAATATTATATTTCAGCAAATATCAATTAATGGCCCTTTTAAGTGGTACATAATGGGAAGAACTACCCTTGGGAAGACAATATAATAGTAAAAATAATCTACAGCTCTCCAAGAAACACCAGTGGCCCATGATAACTGGACAATGAAAAATGAGAAAGAACAATAAGGATGATGTTAAAGTACTAATAACAAGGGACTTCAGCTACAGAGAAACAGGCCAAGAGGATCTAAATTTAAATAGAGATATGGATTCATGGTGACAAACTTTTAAAATGAATAAGGAAAGATTCCCTGTAATTACATATCACAGACCAGATAAAGGCCAGAGGGATGGATACAACATCACAACTCAACCTTGTTTTCACATATACTAACATGAAACCCAAAAAATATCAAAGGTAATACACCAATATCAAAAAGTAATCAAGTAATACTTGACTAAGACTATTGCTAAAGAGGTCACAAAATGGGGATCAGAAAAGAAATCTCATTAAAAGAGATATAAATAAGGTACAGGTTGTACTTCTCTAATGCGATACTCTGAGGTCTGGCAACTCCCATGCTCCATGTTTTGAATGTGCCGTCGTTAGTCTGTGGATCTGCCACCAAGGTGGCATTGTTAGCAAGTTAGCAGTGATAAGGCGCCAAAATCTGTTTACACTGCAGCCGAGATAATTAAGTCCTGTTAATTTCTTAAATTTAGTCATATTTTAGCTGTTCAGGATGTCATCCAAGAGACCAAGAGGTGCAGAAGATGGTAATAGTGCTGATAAGCATAAGCATAAATCATTATCGATGCTTAAAAAGGGGGATCAGAAAAGAAATCTCATTAAAAGAGATATAAATAAGGTACAGGTTGTACTTCTCTAATCTGATGCTCTGAGGTCCGGCAACTCCCATGCTCCATGTTTTGAATGTGCCGTCATTAGTCTGTGAATCTGCCACCAAGGTGGCATTGTCAGCAAGTTAGCAGCGGTAAGGCACCAAAATCTGTTTACACTGCAGCCGAGATAATTAAGTCCTGTTAATTTCTTAAATTTAGTCGCATTTTAGCTCTTCAGGATGTCATCCAAGAGACCAAGAGGTGCAGAAGATGGTAATAGTGCTGATAAGCTGATAAGCATAAGCAGAAATCATTATTGATGCTTAAAAAGGTGGCATTAATGAAAAATTAGAGAAGGAAACTTCTGTAAAGACTGTGTGAGTGCTATGATTTTGGATTGTCAGCTGTGTATGACTTAAAGAAACAAAAGGAGCAGACTTTTTTAACCTATTTGCTCAAAATGAAAGCCAGAAAATTAAGATTGTAGAAAAATTTAAAGGAATAAAAACTCTTCCACTTATCTGCCATGGTACTAAAAAAAGTGTGGATAATAACTAAACTTTTTCTTGAATGGTTTGAAAATTACTTCGTGCATGAAGCTAGAGCACACTGTAAAGGAGCATCCACACTGTCAGGCAGTGCCTGGCGGGCACGAGTGCTAAGTCCATCACCAGACACGTTGTGGCAACTTTTACGGGCAAATCAGTGGATTGCCCTTGCTCATAGTTGAGCGAAATCAGACTGCCTGGTGGTTTGACACCAGGTCTGGAGCAACGGCACTGCCAGCCACAAAAAGTTACCACTCTTTACACCATAGAGTTTTCTGCATTGTTCTCTTTTCTCTTTTACACGCTCAGCAATCAATATGATACACAGCACTATTTTTTTCTTTCAACTTTGCTGCACATGGTGATACCACACTCATGGCCTGCTGACCACCTACTGGCTACTGTACGACTTGACTGCCCAACCGCCTCAACAGTGTGGACAACAATACTGGCATGCCCAACAGACTTTACCCAGTGAGGGCACAACCCGCCGGAAACTGCCCGATAATGTGGACGTCACTTAACTCTGTTGGCTTCAATCCAAAGTGTAAAATATCTTTAATTTTATATAATTGTTCAGCACACCCCAAAGCAGAATCTTGTTTGGAAGCATTATTGGTTGCATCATTTCGTGCTTTAAGCTCTGTTCTACCTTTGATAACACAGTAATATGTATGTGGAATGAGCTGGCAAGACTAGGGGTTGGGCATATGTTTACATAGGAGTCAATGTCTGTTTTCCGGCATTTTCTGAAGTCCGGCGGTGGTTAGGTCCCAAGGATGACGGATTACAGAGGTTCAACCTGTAATTACAAAAACTTGAACTATGTCTCTAAAACAGAAATTGGGATTGGGAGCTCCAGAACCTAAATGTAAATTATTTTTTGGGAAGGTTTTCTGAAATCTGCAAAGAAGGATATATGGATATAATTGGATGATCATGAGGAAGGAAGCATGAACAAGAGAAAGACATGATACAGTTAAAGACATCAAACAGCAAAGGAGCTTTGAGATATATTACAGGAAAAGATAAAGGCATCACAATAGCCACCTAGCATTTGAAAGATATTACAAGGCAAGATATGAGCAATGATGGATAAGATGGAGGAACAGAGAGACGTAAAACAGTGAGGACAAAGCAAGAGAAAATCCAAAACTTTTCCATATATTCTACTGGTTGGTTATGGGGCAGTTCATCACAAGAGATTCAAAAGGAAGTACTGTCGAGGGCAATGTAGAAATATTCAAGGAGCTGAGTGATAAGCTTAAAAGAGCTCTTATACTGAAGTACATTGTAACACCAACACCATTTAAACAAGAAAGAAGAAAAATGTGCTTGAAATACAATTCCATGTCACCTGAAGGAGTAATGCTAAGAAAGTGTGTATGTAACTGCCTCTTTGCATTCTATAGGGAGGCAATTTTACATTTGTGGGCTCCATCTCATAATCATTTCCTACTATCATACAATCTCTTAAATCTATATACGTATGCTGTCTGCATTAACCATGTACGCAGTCATTCTGTTCCATTCATCCTCCACTTTCATACTATAAAAGTATTTTTTCTTTAACAACATTTTTAACAGTTTAACGCTTATTTCATGTCATGTTCTCTGGTTGATCTATCCTTACATCTCTCAATGAACTGTTCACTGTCCACATCATCGATCTCTTTTCAAAATCTAAAGGTTGTGATCAAGTAACCCTCATTCTTCTGTCTTCCGAGGTAGGTAAATTTAAGCTTCATGCCATTTCCTGCAACTTAGCACTCTTAATTCTGCTACCATCTTTGTTATCCTCTTCTGGACCTTCCCTATTAGTCCTTTGTGCTTCTTTAGGGTGGAGTGACCAAAGTTGAGAAGCATATTCTAGTTTTGGCCATATGTAGGGTATGAATAGCTTACTAAATATTTCCTTAACCATATACCTGAAACCTATTCTGATATCTGTCAGCACAACATACAGTTTGTCTCCCTAATCATTCTCCTAAAATGGGATTCGTATTACAGGTTAGGGATAATACCGACTTCAAGTCCTTCTCACAAAAAGGATCTTGAAGCTTATTTCCAGCTAGATTATAATCATATTGAAGCCATTTTTTGCTTTATTCTTTCCTCATTACTTTACATTTGCTCTGGTTGAATTTCATCAACCATGTTTCAGAGCAACTTTGGTCCCCTTGTTAAGCTGATTCAATCCTTCTTACTTTTCACTTTGCTCATGACCTTTGCATTATCTGCAAACATATTAATGTAAAATTCCATACCTTCAGACAAATCATTAACATAGATCAAGATGAGTAATGGTCCCAGAACCAAACCCTGTAGCACACAGCTGGTCACCTCAACCTAGTTGGAAAAGACTCCTTTAACATGTGTCCTTTCTTTCCTTCCATTGAGATAATTTTCTGCCCATCAAAGGGATTTCCCCCTTCTTCCTGCCTGGTAATCTAGCTGCTTAATCAGTTTCCTATGCAGTTAAATGCTTTCTGGCAGTCCAGATAAAAACAGTCCATGTAGCCTTCCCTTTGTCCAAGACTGAGCTTACCCTGTTATAAAACTCTACAAGGTTAGTCACACATGACCCACTCCCCCCTCCCAAAAACTGTGCTCTCTCTCTCTCATTTAGTAAATTTTTCCTTCATAAATAGTCATCTACTTGTTTTCTAATGCAGTACTTTTATTTATCTGAGGAACCATAAGCAACCTTTAGCACTGCCTTAGCCAAGAAAATAGTCCTTAATAAAATCAGGGAAAATTAGTTTAAAAAGCCAGACCAGCTATGTTAGTCTGTTATAAAACACACAAAGCCAAGCTGGCTAATGTTTCTCAATTTTTGATAGGATGTTAATCTGAAATGAAATCAATCATGGAAAGTACCAAGACCAAGCAGCTGTGACTAGATTCACATGGAGAAAATGAAAGGAACAACGAAAATATATGAATAACTAAAAAACAAAAGCTTGAATGTATTGTTTAAAATTATTAAAGAACAGGATCAGAAGTTACAAAGGACTGAGGAGGAAATACAGAAACTGAGGAATCAGTTTAAAGAATGTGGAGGTATCATGAGATGAGAACTTAAGGTTTTGAAAAATATAGTCACTGAATATGAATATTAACAGGAGAGGATAGTCAGAAGGTGTATAACCAGAGGAAAGAAGTGGTGTTCATTGAACAGAAAATGGGTCGATGGATCTGTCCTAGATCTACTAAAGGCTGTTCAGTATGAGGAAATGACTACAAAACATACAGATCTTACTGAAAATGGTGGACAGGGAAGAGGAACAGGAGCAATCTTAGTGGCTGACCAACTGAAATAGCATGAAGATTGAAAAAGTGAAACAGGGTCATTGGAACATACAGAGGTATGTAAGAAATTAAGTGAAGAGGTAAAAGGAAGGGAATACAATGTTAGAAATGAAACAATCCAGGAAGTTTATTGGATGGATGATGAGAGGTTTACAAAAGTGAAGAGCATACATGATCAAACTTGTTAGCTAAAAGGGAGATTTTAAAGAAAATTAGAGACATGTAGGTTGACAATTCAACACAGATGGTTCTATCAGAAAAATCAATGGCACAAAAATTAGAAAGATTAGTAAAGCAGAAATGTGACAGATGCAAATTACTGATTATTTTTGACAAATAAAGGAGAAAGGGAAAAGAGAGAATGAATGCTTGTCAAAAAATAATGGAGGCTATGGAACTGCCAAACAATATCTGTTATAAAAGAAAGGGGAAGTATTGACAATGACAATCAGGATGTGAGGGGACATTCAGTTATGCCAATGTTTGATTTTAAGTCATCTAGTTAGGAGGTATTTAGATAGGTTAAGAAGCTTTAAAGCAAGAGAGAATTCAGTGGGGTATACATCAAGTATAACAGACCTAGGGAAGAGAGGGAGAAAAGGAAAGGATGCAGTCAGGTAACATATGACTGGAGACACTAAGTAAAGCATGAGGACAGAGCAGCCCTGCCAGCAACACAGAAGTCAGGTATATCAGGTGGTGGTAAGTCACACTGAAAGTAATGTATACAAATGCAAATGGATTAGTGGTAAATGGTGAAGAACTGGAATTTAAGGATCATATAAGGGAAAACACTTTTTTTTATTTGTTGAAGGCTCTAGTCACAGACAAAAGTCCACATCAAGGCCATGCCTTAATTGAAATATAGAGAGAATTATGAAATGGAAAAAGAAAAGACAAGGGAAAATATTTATGAATTTTGGAGGAAGTGAAAGACATGTCTTTTGAAATGTGCCACGTCATCGTTATTGAGAAAAAAATGAGAAGGTAGAGAGTTCCAAAGCTTTGACATGTAGGGAAAGAAGCAGCTTGCCAAGTATTGTGTGGTCTAGCTAGTGGTGGGGGCACACAAGCAGCCAGCTCTCAGGAGCAGAAATCAAAGTAACACCTACAGAAGAGGGAAAGTTAACGAACACTGTGGCATAGGGCAAGGGGTTCAAGTCTGCAAGTTAGCCTGGAACAGTTTATAAGTTGGATTGCTTTCAATTCACACCATCAAGTAAGCATACAGAGCTAGAACCCACCCCAATTGTGAGAGCAGTACATCATACAAGGATGAATCAGCCCCTTGTATAAATGGAGCAACTGTTCAGAAGAAAAGGGGTTTTGACACTGATGATGTGGAAACAAAACTTACTAAAGAGACACCTGTTCTGTCCAGATGGGTACCAGACAGTAGGAGGAACTGAGAAGAAAAAGTAGGTGGATTAGTCCTCCTAATAAAAGATAACCTTAAGTTTCAGGAAACACTGGAAGATGGCACATTCTGACAGAACATAACAAGAGGAGTAAATGCAAGAAAAAAGTGCATAGTGGTGTTGGTATCATATAATCACCAAGAGAAAAATTTTTCCATATACGAAGTCAAAAACCAAAGGTGCTTCAAGACATGCTGTGGTAAAGATAAACATGGCATCCCTGGCATGTGAGAGCAAGGAACAAATATAGCAGGTTGAAAAAAAAGGAACAAAATAAACTTTGGAAAATTTTTTTTTGTACATTAAAAAGAATATACAAAACTTTTTCATAAATCTATCAGGAACAAAATGTCAGTTAAAAAGCAGCTAATCAGACTAAGGGTTTCAAAGGAGAGGAGTTGTAGAGGATGATGTAAGGATATGAGATAAACTGAATAACAAGTTCAAAAGTATTTTCACCTGGGAGACACTACAACACCAATACCAATGAGATGTAATGGGAAGGAAGTCTTAGAAAGCAGTGAAATATCTCAAAAAGACACAAAAAAAACATTAACAAATACTAAAAGGTTTTCAACGATATAGGTTTTATGGTCCTGATGAAATTTCACTATAGGTGCTGAAGATGTGTGAGGATACACTTCACAAACCTCTTGAAATACTGTTCCAAGGTGTCATTGGAGAAAGGTAAAGTGCCAAGGAAGTGGATACGGGGCAAATTTTATACACACCTTTATGAAATATGACCAAAAGGGCTTGTTTTACTATAGACCAGTCCCACAAACAAGTGTGGTCTGTAAGGTACTGGATGACTTCCTGAAGAGAAGAAATTACCTTAATGACAAAAAATTGGTTTCTGGAAAAGAGTCATGTGTAATGAATGTCTTATATATCTATGAGAGAGTGAGCTCAGAACTGGGCAAAAGTTCAAGCAGTGTGGATTGTTTGTATGTACACTGTCAGAAAAATTTGATACTGTACTACAATCGAGTCTGATTAAGAAGCTGGATCACTAAGCAGGAATATAGTGGAGACTTTTAATAAAAAGACCATCTTAGTGGATGGGAACAAAGCAAGCAGATTGAAGGAGCTTTCTCAAAATGGGCTGAGGTTACTAGTGAATCTTCACGGTCCAGTTCTGGGACAATTGCTCTTCTTGATCTATGTGAATGACTTGCCAGAGCATATGGACTCCTCCCTAAATATGTTTGCAGATGATGCAAAGGTCAGGGGAGGACATCAAATTTGTGGAAGATCGCATCAAGTTACAAGAAGACCTTGAGAGATTCCAAAACCGATCTGACATGTGGTTGATGAAGTCCACCTCAAGCAAATATAAAGTAATGAGGATGTCACAGCAAAAGTGGTAGAGGATGCATGGATCAAGTGTTTGCTCTGAAGAATGTATGTGAGAAATACTTTGATAAACAGATAGATTTGTATGTAGCATTATGGATCTGGAGAAGGAATGTGATAGGGTTAACAGAGAGGCTTTGTGGAAGGTCTTAAGAATATATGGTGTGGGAGGTAAACTGCTGGAAGCAGTGAGAAGTT
>JAYMFT010313856.1:0-10084 GCA_038088735.1 Panulirus argus | reverse complement strand
GCATGTAACAACTGCTGCCTCCCCTTCTCCCACATTCATCAGTTCTTCAAAATACTCTTTCCATCTTTCTTTCACTTCCTCCTTTTGATTCAGCAGTTCCCCTTCCTTACTTCTCACATCAACATATCCATTCTTACATCCACCTCTTCCCAGTATAGTTTCCTATTATCCCAAAATTTTTCACATAACTTTCTTCCAAAATCTTCTACTCTTTCTTTGCTTTCCTCTATTAGCATCTTAACCTTCTGCTTACATATTTTGTA
The DNA here is from genome assembly GCA_038088735.1 of Panulirus argus. NCBI lineage: Eukaryota > Metazoa > Arthropoda > Malacostraca > Decapoda > Palinuridae > Panulirus > Panulirus argus. The sequence goes on along the minus strand of JAYMFT010313856.1, from coordinate 9,821 downwards.
TATTTCCTCCTCCTTTGCTTAACTTCCACTGATACATTCCTGTTGAGCAATCTACCATATGCCTTTTTCTTCTCCTCCACAGCTTTTCTAATCTCCTCTGTCCACCATGCATTGCCCTTTTTATTCCTGTATCTCACTATCTTGTATCCAACTACTGATTCCACAACCTTTACTAGTATTTCTCTAAACATTTTAAACATTTCATTCACACATGACTGCATGCCTACATTTCCTGCATTTCCATTTAAGCTTTCAGTTACCTTCCTTTCATACTCCTCCCTGCATTTTTTCTGATTCATCTTCACGTTTGCCACACTTTTACTTCTCCAATCTTCCTTATACCATACCTCAACTGTATTATTGTTATAATTTTACATTATAGTAGTAGTGCTATAGTATTATACTGTAATATTGTTATATCTTTACACTGTAACAGTGCTTCATCTTTACAATGACCTTCAAGGATACTGTCATAGTCATATGAACTGTGTAATTGAAAACTTGTTTAATGGCAATCATGTTTAGATGACAATCATTCTTTGCTACACAGTTTCAGACAGTCATGAAGGAAGAATGTCCTCCCATATTTCATGATGTCTTACCTAAGCTCGCATCCCATGTCCCCCTAAATAAAACAAGAGTTTGTTGAATAAGTAATTAGTTTTAGAATAAAGACTGTTTAAAGCTACTGTAGTGTTAGATAAGATGATTATTCATTCACTATTCATGGAAGTAAAGTGCTAATAATAAATAATGATAGCTATGTGCGTAGTGTCGTAACAGTGTAGTTCTATAGTGTTAAGTCATGCCTGTAAAGCATTAAGCATATAGTGTCCTTAACCCTTTAACTGCAACTACAAGAAAACCTGGCTACAATTATATTTACAAATAAGAAAAAAAATCTGAAAAGCATATCATATTCCTATGATATTAAAGATTTGTATGCAATAGTATGAAAAATGAAAAAAAAAAATCCTTTGTATACCTGCATTTTGCAGTAGTGGAGTGTGAGTTTATGATTCTACTCTTGGCACATGATTTAAGTGACAGGTAAAAACTTTCAAATCATATTACATTCTTATAAGAGTAAAGATATGCTTGCAAAAGATTGAAAAATGAAAAAAATGGTGTAGTGGTGAACTTTACACCTAGCATGCAATTCAGAGCAGTGGCATGGAATTTTTGTCTTATATGATATGTGTTGTAGTTGATTGTAAACCATCAAGTAATTGCAGTTTGATGGTTAAGTGCATCGGCCTGGGAAAAAAAAAAAGCATGATTATCAAACACTTGCCACTTGCCAACCTTCTCTTCTATCCACTCAACATCTCTCAGACCAACATAAAGGAAAATACAGTACCTTTAGATGGGGAAGGGGTCTTTTTTCACTTTTGGATGATGTACATATAGTATTGTAAGGATTTTTTTCCTTCTCATAAGAGGAGTATTTCTCAAGTATTGCACTGTTAAGTGGTTAAAAGGCAGCTTATTAGACAAAGGGATTCAGAAGGAAGAGCTGGAGAAGGTGAGCAAATATGTGATGAACTGAATGATAAGTTCAAACTTGTACTCACAACATAGGACACTCTAACCTCAACACCAAGATGCAGTGGGGTAGATCCTCTCTACCCACTTGTACACATGGTTTGCTCTGTATTAAAAACTACTCACTGCTTCTAATAGCTTTCTTCCCACACCATATATTCGTTACACCTTCCACAAAATGTCTCTGCCAACTGTATTATTTGTTTTCTCTAGAACTACAAATGTCAATAACATATCCTTCCATTGGGTGGGTGGATGGGGGGCTTAGGAGATCAGTAAGTTGTTTGCTGATGATATGGCACTGATAGCAGATTCAATGACAAACTGCAGACACTAGTGTTTGTATTTATGAGTGTGTGAAAAGAGAAGGTTGAGGATTAATGTGAATAAAAGTTAGGTTATTAGGTTTAGCATTGAAATGAGACAGGTTATTAGGTGTGTGAGTATGAAAAAAGAGAACCTGAAGGAAGAGTGTACACCCGCACCAAAAAGCCTCTTGCCAATCTCTTGTTGATACAGAATGAAACAATAGATGAACAATTCTGATCAGTATGTATGATGCCTGGCATGTGTTGGTAGGTCTGCTATCCTTGGTGACAGTTATCAGTTAGTACAGTTACTTGTTTCTGGCATTTGAATTGTATGTGAATCACTGTGCATCATCGACAGGAGAGTAATATGATAATATTAATATGAGTGTTCAGTCCGTCGTCTATATGAGATGTCAACCATGACAACGAAACCATAGATTGTGTATCACCATTGCGTCCAATATGTAGTCATTAGAAACGCTGCTTGGTTGTCATATGGGTGCTAGGTGATATGCATATGAAGTAGATCACTGTCATTGTGTACTCATATGACAAAGTAATCATTCCAAGATACTTTCATTGCAAATTAACAGAATATCCGATTCATGTTCATAGTTTTTTGAACCTGCTCCAGTGTTGCCTCAGCTCAGCAAATTATGCATTATAGTCCTATTTGGCAATTCAACCCTTATATTGCAAGTCATTGTACTTTTTACAATTAATTCGTGAACACCATTGCAGCATATCATTGCTGGTTTTACGCATAATATTATATCCTATCCAACCTCATTCTGTTCTCTGACAAATAGATTGTATAGTGCAGTTATCATGTCTTTAAGGGATGCAGCTCACAGTTAGACGTACCAACCATACCGAGTTGCTCCTTATCTCTAACATGTGATCATTTCCAAAACATAGGACCCTGGGGGGCAGAGACTTTTTGGTGCGAGTGTACATATATGTACATATGATGGTCTTTTATATTTTCAGTAACTGCTTTTTGTATGGTACTCCTTGAAATATGGGTGTACACACAGATAAAGCTCACATCCAGTTCACATGTGGTGTGCTTTTTGCACTCTTCTCTGCCCTTGAGTGATATTGGCACAAGAATGACAGTAGTGCTGCTGGTGCAGAAAGCAATCTTGGAGCATAGTTTTCCAGATAAACTTCAGCTCAAAAATCTTATTAGTGGTCCAGTATTTGTTATTTCATGTTTCTAATTATAAGCCATCATCATCACATACAGAAAAACATATTCATTTCAAATTGGACTGAGTGTTGTTTCATGCTGGCTATGTTTCCCTCACTATCATGTCTATCATCAAAATACTCAAAGAAATATTCCAGTTCCTCAAAATTCTCAGCAACAGAACAAGTACCTATTATACCTGAATTTCTTCTTTCAGAAATTTATTTTGTTGGAGTTAAATCAGCATATGGCCAACACAACACAGCACCATTCCCTCTGCTGCCACTTACCTTCCTAACACTTGGACTAGGATCATTTACACTCTCACTGTTGGCAATATCATGCTCTTCATTCTGCTTTCTTTCTTCCATAGCTCTATGTAAACTTTGTCCACATGAGTCACTATTGCTCTTCTCTAAATTGTTCAAATCTAGAATATCTAATAAGTCCATGTGATAATTTGGGCTTTATTGTACGGCTATCATGAGGCAAAGTTTTTGTACCATACATCTTGACATTGCGATGGTCATATGTCACTCGAACAGAAATGATATGGAATAATGTATGGAAATACCCTGTGAGATGTCATTACCTAAATTCTAATTAACATCTCTGCTGTTGTGTTCAGACTTAAAAATGAGATCCCATACACATGTGGGATACTCACAATCAACTTCCAGAAATAGAGCATCCCATATATGATATAACAGCAGTCATTGGGTAAACATGTTCCTCTGCTGTCAGGCATATGAGGTATTTCAGGAGTACTCACATGCATATTTAGTGAGATGTGAGGTATTTTTGCAAGTGTTTGCATTTTAAACAAATGTGAGTACCAAGGGTTTTCATCACTATCGTGTGAGATTGTTACAGTTTCAAAAATTATTGTATAACATGAGGGCATAGATCTCGCACAGGCCCCCTTGATATCTCCACTAAGATTGACTAGTTTTTGGAAAACTTTATTCTCTAGCATGTTAACAATGTAAGGGATGCCACTATTGTATGCAGTGAGGTAGAGATGGCTGACTTAAGAACATTAACTGTAGATGAATTGGCTACAGGTAACAGAAACAAATGCTGGTTCATTTGCAAACCAGCCTTAGCAAAGGTTTGATTTTTGAAGGTCAAGGGTATGTGTACATAAATGCTATTAAATGTTTGTGTTCATGGTACTGTATCTGAAAACAAGGGTAGTAGATATGGACCACACTTATTCTACCAGTACAATTAAGAAAGTTGATATTTGAGTGAAAGGTCAGAGCCACATGGTCTTTTTTACTGAAATGCCACCTGTGTACACAGCATCTAAAGACTGGGGAAACATATGTACACCATACTTACATTGTTGTCAACATTAGCTTTTTTAGATCAGGGTCAGAGGCTAAGGTTACTGAGTGGTGTGTACTAAAATGCTAGTAAATCCTTGTAGATGCAATATCTGAAGATTGTGCAAATGGATTTGAATCAAACTTATGCCACAGAGACTACATTAATAGTTCTACATCTAAGTATTTTATATAGATCAGAGAATAAAGCTCAAGATCACAAGATCTTGTGTATTAAAACATGATTAAATGTTTGCATATGCAATATCTCATGACTGTACCATTGACTATGGATCAAACTTATACCAGTGGTATGCCCTACATCTTTCTTCCGATAAAGCCTTAGAAGTTAGGGGGGGGGGTCATTGGTCAAGGTCACAAGGTCTTGTATACAAAAATGCCACCAAATGCTTGTGTATACAATATCTATAGAGTGGGGGAAATGGATTTGGATCAACTTTTGGAGAACAGGTGTCATTGGTCATGAACACAAGGTGACATTCAGTGGCTGTAAGGATGTTTGAAGTCCTTTGTAGTATTGAAGTGGTCTGTAGAATGACCAAGGAATAAGGAACTCTCCCCTAAGTAGAACCACTGTTAGTAACTTCTTGTAACTGTGGTATAGGTACTTTAGATTTAACTGAAAATTATTATGTACAAAGAGAAAATTGTTGATTGAGGCTAAGACCTTACTGAATTTAATGGTTGAAACATTGTAAAATTAAACCCTTTTTGTCTTTGATTAATTTTCTCTTCATTGAAAAAGACTTCCCAATCATCTCTGCCTACTTTTCCATGTTTGTCATGTTGTAAGAATTGCTGAAATGTTCATTATTGTAACCTTGTTATATGTATTTGTTATATGTCATTTCCCTGAAGGTTACACTGTCCTTTGTTTAATGTCCCTGCTTCTGAGCCGTTCAATTTTTGTGGTGTTTTTCAGGTACACAGATTTTGAAGTGTACGGTTGGAAGTCTGAGTACACATTGCTCAGCAATTTGTAAGTAGCTTAATATCACTTCTCATTGTTTATTGGTATCTTTTTATATCTTTTTCATGGGAGTGATAGGTTGCTTTACAGCTTTCATGGTGTTGTCAGTACAGTACTAGTTATATTTATAACTAGGTATCTATTCATCTGTCTGTCTGTACCTCTGATGCCCATTCCCTTTAATATAATTCAATTAATATCAGTCAGGAAAAGACTGTTTCTCTGATAATATCATTTCAAATACTCTTATTTAGTAACCAAAGATTGGAGCATTTTGTCATGATGTAGAAACATAGTATGTTTATATGCACAGTATGTTTATATGCACAGTTTGTTAAGTTTTGGTTTGTTTAAAAATGTAAGTAATACTCAGCATATTATAATATGCATGTATCTAGCTAGTATTTTATCTAAGTATGTAAAGATAGCTTAACTCATGGCATGTGCTAAGTTAATTTCATTCATGAAAATTTTAATGGTGTGTATTAAGTTGATTTCACGTAAGAAAATTCTCCAGTTTTGAGGTGACTGATGTAGTTTTTTTTCCATATTGAAGATATAGATCATGAAAGCTTTAAGATCTTTAGTTTTGTAGTTCATAATTTGAAGGTGGCAATGTATTTAATCTTTATCATATGGATTTGCAGTGTATGTTGTGAATTGCAGTGTTAATGACTTTTCCATGATTAATATTTTGTTGTATATGCCTCAGGTATACTGCAGACGAAGATGTAGAACCACAGGCTTTAAATGAATCTCAGTGTGTTTTACCAAACTACAGCAACTCGGCACACCATCATAAGGATTACTTTCTCCAGTTTTTCAATAGGAGAGGCTTAAAGGAACCAAATGATCTTAGTGCTTCTTTGGTCAGCTACGCTACATTATTATTCTGTAAGAAGAAATTTGATTATCTGTCACATATTTTCATTTATGAAGCATAACAGGATGGCTTATGCAGAATATCCTTCAGACACTCTTGATACATCACAATTAAGATTATTCCTTGCTTGCTCCTTTCTTTTTATCATATATTGCCATCCTATTCTGTCCTTTCATATGTATTTCATGTCCCTTCTGTATCTGCTGGCACTCAGATCACTGACACTATGATATCAGTCTTTTTATATCTATTACCCTCACATGCCCATATCCCCACAGAATACCATCCTTTGATTTGCCAGCCACATGTTAGCTAGATTAATTTCTTCAGAGATTCAAGTTACCAATGGGCACACTTTCCTGACAACACATTTTGATGTATTTGTACTTTAATAGTCAGCCTTTTGCTCAAAGCCAGGTTTTATGATTATATATAAACTGCATTTTTTGATACTTTACCCTCCTTTGTTTCCAGTTTTAGTAAATGCTTGATAATGGTAGTTATTTCCTTATTTATATAACTGATAGGATAAAGTAAATCCTCTTTGTCAACCATACTGCAGTCATTCTCTCCATGTGTCCAAACCATTTCATCACCCTTTTCTGCTTTCTCTACCACACTCTTTCATTTCCATACGTCTCTCTTACCGTTTCATTACTTACTTGATCAAACTACCTCACACCACATATTGTCGTAAAACATTTAATTTCCATGCCTGGCAAAGATATAATATTGTTGGAACTCCTATTCCTTCAGACATCCCCATTTTTGCCCTCCGAGATAATGTTCTCTCTTTCCACACATTCATCATCACTCAGAGAACCTTTGCCCCCTCTCCCTCACCCTATGACTCACTTCCACTTTCATGGTTCCATTCACAGCAAGGTCCACTCCCAGATATTATAAACACTTCACTTCCTCCGATTTTTCACCAGTCAAACTTACATCCCAAATAAGAACCTAATAACCTTGCTTTTATTCACATTTACTCTCAACTTTCTCCTTTCACATGCTTTTCCAAACTCAGTTACCAACTTCTGCTGTATCATCAGCAAACAACAACTTTCTTCCTAGGCCCTCTCATCCCCAGAAGACAGCATTCTTGCCCTTCTCTCTAAGACTCTTGCATTTACCTCCTTCACCACCCAAACCATAAACAAATTAAACAACCATGTTGACATCACACACCCCTGCCACAGACCGACCTTCACTGGGAACCACTCACTCTCCTCTTTTCCTTCTTGTACACATGTCTTACACCCTTGATGAAAATTTCCCCATACTTCTAGCAGCTTACCTCCCACACCATATATTCATAATACCTTCCACAAAGCATCTCTATCAATTCTGTCATATGCCTTCTCCAGATCCATAAATGCTTCATACAAATCCATCTGTTTTTCTAAGTATTTCTCACACACATTCTTCAAAGAGAACACCTGATCCGCACATCCTCTACCACTTCTGAAGCCACTTTGCTCCTCTCCAGTCTGATGCTCTGCACATGCCTTCACCCTCTCAATCAGTACCCTGCCATACAATTTACCAGGTACACCTAACAAACTTATGCCTTTTTAATTTGAACACTCACCTTTATCCCCTTTGGCTTTATACAATGGCATACAGTAGCACTATACATGCATTCCGCCAATCCTCAGGCACTTCACCATTATCCATACATACACTGAATATCCTTACCAACCAATCAGCAACACAATCACCCCCTTACTTAATGAATTCAACAGCAGTACCATCCACTCCAACTGCCTTGCTGCATTTCATCTTCTGCAAGGCTTTCACCACCCCTTCTCTCTTCCCCAAACCACTCTCCATGATTCCCACTTCACATACCACCCAGACCAAAACACCCTACATCTGCTGCTCTGTCATCTAAGACATTAAACAAAATTTCAAAATACTCATTCCATCTTTTCCTCACTCCATCACTACCTGTTATCACCTCCCCTTTTGCCCCCTTCACCAATGTTCCCATTTGTTCTCCTGTCTTTCAGACATTATTTACCTCCTTCCAAAACATCTTTTTATTCTCCCTAAAGTTTTGGGATACTTTCTCACCCCAACTCTCATTTGCTCTCTTTTTCAGCTCTTACACCTTCCTGTTGACCTCCTGCTATTTCTCTTTATACAGCTCCCAATCATTTGCACTCATTCTTTGTAAGTACCATCCAAATGCCTTTCTTCTCTCTTTCAGTAGCACCTTTACTTCTTCATCCTACCACTCACTACCCTTTCTCATCTGCCCACCTCTCACTTTTTGCATGCCACATACATCTCTTGCACATGCCGTCACTGCTTCCCTAAAAACCTCCCATTCCTCACTCAATCCCCTTACTTCTTTTGCTCTCACCTTTTGCCATTCTACACTCAACTTTTGCTGGTATTACTCCTTTCCAAGCTCACTTACTCTCACCACTCTCTTCTCCCAGACATTGCCTCCTCTTTTTCGAAAACCTCTACAAATCTTCACCCTTACCTCCACCAGCTGCCCCTTCCAACACATTTACATCCAAAAGTCTCTCTTTCACATGCCAATCCATTAATATGTAATCTAATAATGCCTGTTTACCATCTTACTTACTCACATACATATGCTTGTGTATATCTCTTTTTTTAAACCAGGTATTTCCAATCACCAGTCTTTTTTCAGCACTCAGCTCCACAAGCTCTTCACCATTTCCATTCATAATACTGAATACCCCATGTGCACCAATTATACCTTCAACTGCCACATTATTTGACTTCACGTTTAAATCACCCATCACTAATACCCACTCGTGTGCACCAAAACTGCTGACACCTTCACTCAGTTGCTCTCAGAACACTTGCCTCTCATGATCTTTCTTCTCATGGCCAGTTGCATAAGAGTCAATAATCACCCATCTCTTGCCATCCACTTTCAGTTTTACCCATATTAGTCTAGATTTTACTTCCTTACAGTCTGTCACACACTCCCACAACTGCTTCAGGAGTAGTGCTACTCCTTCCTTAGCTCTTGCCCTCTCACTAACCCCTGACTTTACTCCCAAGACATTACAAACCATTTTTCCCCTTACCTTGAAGCTTTGTTTCACTCAGAGCCATAACATCCAGGAAAATGTAAATAAAAGCAATGTTATTAGGCTCAGCAGGGTTTAGGAACAGGTTAGTTGGGAGGCAAATTTGAATGGAGAAAAACTGGAGGAAGTGAAGTATTTTGGATATCTGGGAGTGGACTTGGGAGCAGTTGGAATCATGGAAGCGGAAGTGTGTCATAGGTCGATGGAGGGGGCGAAGGTTCTGGGAGTGATGGAAAGAATGTTATCTAGGAGAGCAAAAATGGGTGTTAGAAGGAATAATAGTTTCAACAATATTATACGGTTACAAGGCATGGGCTATAGATAGGGTTGTATGGAGGAGGGCAGATGTGTTAGAAATAAAATGTTTAAGGACAAAGTGTGGTGTGAGATAGATAGATTGATCGAGTAAGTAATCTTAGGGTAAGAGAGATGTATGGTAATAAAAAGAGTGTGGTTGAGAGAGCAGAAGAGGGTGTGTTGAAATGGTTTGGACA
>JAYMFT010313845.1:0-10084 GCA_038088735.1 Panulirus argus | reverse complement strand
ATATATATATATATATATATATATATATATATATATATATATATGTGTGTGTGTGTGTGTGTGTGTGTGTGTAGTAGAGTCACTGTGCATTCATTACAACCAGAAAGAAATTTAAAAAGAAAATATACTGATTGATAACTGTGTGGCCGTTGGCAGATCAAGGGTGGGCCGTTTTGACAGTTGTTTCTTTCTCTACACCTCGAAGCTTTGAAACTCTCCACCCTTTCATGTCTTTCCCAATAACTGTCATCAGTCACATTTAAAAAGACAGGCTTTTCACTTCTTCCTCCAACATTTGTAATTACTTTCCTTTGTCTCTCTTTATTCCTTTCATCAACCTTTCCTTATTTCAATTAAGGCCCTGCCTTGATGTGGACTTTTTCGTGACTGGTGCCTTAAAGTTATAATATATATATATATATATATATATATATATATATATATATATATATACTTTGAACTAGGATCAAATTAAGCTAAAGTTATCAAATTACTTAGAAATTAATGATTTTTCTTTATGATAGCTGCGTGTTAGCTGCGTGTTTGTATAGTGATGGAATTTCTTTATAGATATATGAGCTTAAATCTTATAAGTAATTTGCAAGTCCAGTTTCACGAGCAACAGCAGATTCCTGTTTCTAAATATCCTTTGCAGGATCTCTAATCTGCATAATGAATAAGCTAAAGTGTATGAGGCTAAATAACTGTTAAGAGTTATCAAACTTGTTCATATTTGCCAGCACACAACTCTGAAGTCATGAATTACATGAGTTCTGATGCCGTAACCACGCCCTAATTATGCTAAATCATTACATTCTATATAGAAACAAAGATACAGAGGTAGAGAGAAGCCATAAGACACGCCTGAATCCCTCCGGTACACGCCTGGTGGGAGCTGTACCAAACCATTCTTTACCTGCCTCTCGAGACACATGGTTCGGTACAGCTACGTTCATGCGTACCTAAGTATTGCGTTCTAGAGACTAACGTGTCTGGACATTGTAAATTACCGGAAGTGCGGTATCAAGTATAGAAATGACAGATACTGACTGAATAAGTTATTAGATATTCTTATAACTAACAAATATATATATAAAAAAAGGGGGGCTTTAATTATACCTATAAACATCTGAACCTGCTTTGGATCATCCAGACCTGTTCACTGACGATTGTGTTTACCTACCATTATCAGAAGTTGCTCAAGTTTAACCGAACCCACAGAACAGCATTTCAGTCAACCAGAAGACATACAGGAATGCCAACCAACCCGCTCACGAAGTCTAAACTCTGTTCGTCCAACTAATTCACAAGTACCCAAGCTACCTCACAAGTTCTGGCCCTTGCGCTCCATTGTCCAAATTACCTGATATCCAATTCTGCTTCATTGAATTTACTTATTCTGCAAGTATATATATATATATATATATATATATATCCAACTAATGAATGAATTAATTCTGAAGCATTTGAAACTTGTCACTGACGCACGACTATTGAAACCGTCTCTTGAATATTCTTACCAACTCAAAAACAGCGTAACCAGTTCACAGATAAAAAGAATAGCTGAGTGCTTAAAAGCTTCATCCCGACAGTCGAACCACACCTGAAACATTTGAGCCAGATCACACGCACGAAGCAGCTGAGCTCACGAATATCCTAACAACTCACATGTCATCCAGGCTTCCACCTATCTCGTGACCGAAGCTCTGGGTAATGTGTGTTTTCATTAGATCTGGCCCCACCCACTCCTATCTTCCCCAGACGGAGCAGCACAACAAAATGATGAGCAGAAGTAAGCCAGAGGTGGCTGGTGCAGACGACGCATTGTCACAGATACAGGTGCATTGTGGAGGTGTCGCTGAGGGTGGTGGTGGGTCCTGCAGCTCCTCATCTGAGGACGAGATAAAATAATATCAGGAAGAGTAGGTTTCACACATTCAGTAATTAGAGATGATCCTATATGGTAGTAGAGTTATCATGTCTGTTACTGATCGTATATAATGGAGATTTTTGTAATTACAGCATTAAGAGTTATCTCCATGGAAGGCAGGCGGTAGTGGTGAGGGTTATGAATATCACGAGAAATATGGATTCAACAATTGTAAAAGTAGCTTGATCCACGTTATTTCTAGTTAAACATTAACAAAATCTATGAAAAACCTTACTTAACATCCCCAAGCAGCCGAGGTCTATAGTGGAAATATACCAACATTAAAGTGGCCTGTGTGGAGAGCCTAGTTGTGGGAAAGTTAGGCGGTGGTGCGACCGGCCTCTCTGTCTGTCTGTTGTTGGTTGACGTTTGCCGACAGTTGGCGCAGTACCTACCCATGGGTGTTCCTGGTGGAGCTGAACAAGATTACTGATAATTTAGACAATTTTCGGGCGCTAGATAGTTTGGGTGAACTTGTCATAGGTTCTGTCGATTTTCTAGAAGTGTTTCACAAACTTATAAGTTAGTTAACCCCAGATATTCATAACCCTCCCCGCTATCGCCTTATTTTTCTGTCGAAGAATTAGATATAAATTTTCAAATCCCGCTTTCCTGCAACTCGTATTATATATTCTAGATATTACTCCATCAGTGCAGGATGGTATCACATGGTATCCAAAGGTAATTTCGATGCGTAGCTAAATTGACAAATTACCACAAGTATTAGGAATTCAGCGCAATTATCCTTTCAATTTCGGCGGATAGAGAGAACTTATACAACGTTGGTTGTGGATGATGTCAGCCCGACGTACCAACTCTTTAGAGTATTTTTTGCCCACCACATTACCTGTATAGGTATCTTGGTTTCAGTGCTACAGATGTTAGCTAGGTTGATGGCGAGGGGCAAATACAGATATTAGTTTGATACGGATGCCAGACTGACAAACGCTATGAGGAAGAGAGCATCATGGGGTTCCTGACAAAACTCTGGGTAGGGGAGGTATTGTGAGGTTATGATAAACTCCATGGGGAGGTATGCATAATGGGGCTCCTCACAGGTGCATACATGGTGGGCAGGAACTGTGGGATTCTTCACACTCTTTTTGCAGTAGTAATTCTTAGGGACTCATATCGCCGTGTGGACCAGTTTTTGTCCGGTTATATATTTTATTAATTACAGAAGAGGAAGTTATAATTAAATTTCAGTTGATATGCTTTAGTAATGGCGCATTAAAATTTCAGTGATACAAAAATCACTAATATTTTTAACATGGGGAGTGTAAATACTTCAAATACTTTTTAGTGGAAACTTATGCTTCATTGAAATCTGCACCGTACTAAGCAGGCATGAAGAAGTGTTGGAAATAAAGATGGTGGTGATTACGGTAAAATGTTCAAGTGAATCATTGTAGGACTTTTAAGATAGAAGTTTGACATAGCACACAATTAATAGGTATTCTGTTTACCCACATATATTATGTGTGGCAGACAGAAGTAGACACGCTTCAGATATGGCAACAATAGACTATGACACAAAAGAGGTAAACAGAGTTGCTGTTTTCAGTGAGGCCTTGTATACATCTGCTAAGTGGGGGTTGATAAGAGCACTGTAGCTGGACATTTAGTGAGGGCAAATTTGGGATTGGACGATGAGGGAAAATAATGTTCTTGACCAGAATACAGTAACCAGTAATAACAAAACTCCCCATTTACACAGAATATATAAGATTAGAGGTAGCAGTACAGTCATAAGATACATGATAAAGATTAGGATATTGTTAATAATGATAGGGGTGAAAATTCTTCTAGTGGAAGTAGGAATAACAATAATGTCATACTGGGATAAACTGTTATTTGTAAAAGGTGGAAGGTTAATGCACCTGAAAAATCTTTTGTTGTAAATGATCCTTTTGTAAATGAAGCGGATAAGGAATTCCTGTTGAGTATAGAAGAAAAGCAGCAAAAAACGAAATTAGCGTTAATGAAAAAAACAGTTTGTGTTCCAGTAAAAGTACACAAGAATAAAGATGGGGAAGTGAAAACTTTTCTTAAACTTTGGAAGATGGATCACTAGTAAATCTGGTGGAAGATTAAAGCAGAAAGATAGTGTATAGTTAATGATGATGTTATTTAAGATAGATTATGAAGTATTTAATCAAGCAAGAGACTAGGGAGTCACAATAATCAGTATGGATTGTCATAAAAGTTTTAAGAGCAGATTGAATACTTTGTAACTAATGAAAATTTTCCGATGAAAACAAGGTAGAGAGGATTATTTTTATTGTTAATTTTCATTGGTTGCAAAGATAAGATTAGAGGATTATTCTTATAGGTAATTTTCTGTAGTTACAAGGTAATTATTCTGTTCCTAAAACTTTTATGACAATCCTTATTCATCATTGTGACTCCCTAGTCTCTTGCTTGATTAGATACTCCAGTTTAATTATAAACTGAACCATCATTAAATGCTATGGGGTCAATTGCAAATAATATTTTGATTACTTTATCAAATAATAAAACATTATTAAACAGTTGCTGAAGGTGACTCAAATAGAACAAAAAATCGTTCATGAAACAAAGTATGGAAAATATGAAGCATATAGAAAAATTGCATTGGTGAGGACTTATGCTAAAAGGGTTTGTTTATATTATTATTTTTGAAATGTGTCAAGGAATGCGTGGGTAGATTAGTTCCACATAGCATAGACTTCATTCGCAAGTCAAGAATGCAAAGAATTCACTTGAAAGATATGGACTCCCTTGGTAGACCGGTTAACGTTGCTCACTGCGATGCTTTTACGAGCCGCACAGGGTCGAGCACATAGATTCGAATCCAGGTTGCGGCAGTCGGTCACCAGTGGTTAACCCAGCTTTTCATACTTCCCTAGGGGCTGGTCGATTAACTGGATACGTGAGTTAGGCTAGAATATATATATATATATATATATATATATATATGATCATCACACTAGTCCGTGATGGCAGTTATGTAGGTGAAATCGCACTTCATCAGAAGTTCTTAGAGTTTTACTTGTAATTTATCTCTACATGTGGCACATGTTTTGTGGAGACAGTCCACCTCATCAGGTGTCAATAATCAACAAAGTTATTGAAATCCCGACATCACTCCCGGGGTACGTCTGGAGCCTAGCCTCAAATACCTCACACTGCTGGCCTGACCGACTGTGACCGTTAAAGGGAGAGTTAGGTGCCTTGTGGTTAGAGGGCGGGGGGGGGGGGTTGATCAGGGTAGCTAGATGCCTTTTAGACAAAAAAGAAATTTTAGGCTTGGTGTATTTGATAAATCTTTCGTAATAATTTGGTTGACATTTGGATGGGCTTTAAAGATGCTTGGGGACAAATTAAAGTTCTTGTTATTAGCAGTTAATATGGATTCAGTTGTGTTACGTGTGGCTTAGTTAGCGGATGGCTATAGGAGAACTGGATTTTTAAGGTCTACAGGGTGCCACATGTGTTGAAATAAATTACATGTTAAACTAAACTATAAACCCCCACTGAAATGCGATTTCACCTCCATATATATGCGCATGTACATACACACACACACACACACACACACACACACACACACACATATATATATATATATATATATATATATATATATATATATTGATCAGAAAAGTAGTTATTCTATTAATAGGCAACGATTTAGAAAACCAGTGATAATAAGTTTTAATCTTTTAAGGTCAGTTTGTTATATTTCAGGGGGCTACTCTCAGCTTTTGGCATTGTAGAAATGGTAATAAAAATGAAAGATGTCATTGTAATACTGACAATTTAGTTGAATATAAAGGAACATTTATAATTACTGAGGAATTATCGTAGAATACTGAGGAAAATGTAAATTTAGCAGAGTTGACAGTGCCGGTTGTTGTTGAATGTTATTATATGCACGTATGTTATGTGATCGGAATGATGTTTATTGTCAAGATTTATAGATTATGGTCATCCCAAAACACTTGAGCGTCTTGACATTTATCTGACATAGAGTGAGGCCCATAGATACTATCTCGAAAAGATTCTGTAAGCAGAATGAATTCAACCAGTGATAAATAGAATTTTATTAAGTGAGTGAGCAACATTGTTGTAATCAAGATAGATTTATTGTCAAATGTAAGAACATGATGTGAGATTGTGTATTATATCTTGGAAGTAACCTAAAATAAGGAAGCATTTTGGACACACACAGACCACTTGATTTTGGTGACATTCTTGACTTCTGCAGGTGATGAGCAAAGCAGGCTCTTGTCATAGTTCATCAATTGAATCGAACTTTGTTAAATGAACGTATGTTTATAGCATGGGAATCACTCCATCCACAACCGAAGGATATGTTTGGAGTTCCGCATCGACGTTGTTGATGGACATGGTACATTATGATAAGAGCCATGACAACAGATAACCACTAATCAGACCAGGGACTTAGACCAGTTTATGACCAGTGATGCAACACAAGAGATGAAGCAGCAACAGATGCAGAACTAAAGGAGAAAACGACCCTAGTCACAGATTTAGGGAAGTGAGAGAACAAAGAGAGTAGTCTGGCCTCATAGCCAATAAAGGTGGAATGTGCCGTATTTATTTTAATGTGTACGAAACTCGTATGAAAAACAGCTGGCATGAAATTTTAACAAGGTTCATTAAAACCTCGATACATTGTCAAACAATGTTTTACTCTCAAAAATAATGATGAATTCACTGGTTTTATTAGAGGAATTTACACTTCCCATACTTTACTCCTAGGGGAGAGTTATGATTATAGCTTCATCTCCTGTCTTTTTCCGTAGATATGGAATGAAATGCGCCAAGTAAATAGAATACTGTGCATTGTTTACTAAAAAGTAAAGGTGATAGGAAAAGCTGCCATTATTTCACATCTCACTTGTGAAATGTGGTGGAATAAAACCAGACTACTGTACTTGATAGATTGTAAAGAGTGTGGAGATTTATCCTATATTATGCCATCGTTAGACTCCAGTGCAAATGGAACCTTTCGAAAATATGTGCAAAGTTTTGAAAATTGAAGACCACATATATTTAAATTACACCAGAAGACATCTGCTCTGCCACTGTTTATGTGGGGAGATTAACGGAAAGACAAATAGTAAATGATGTAAAAGAAAGAGGGTTGATTTACTAGTTAAGTGTATCCATGAAATATTTTCATAAGAAATTCAGAATATTTGAAGTGTTGATTACAGTAGGGATTTATGCGTTACCTTCTATGTTATGGTATGTGATCTATGCTTACCTTTCCTTGCTTATTGCGCATAATTGTTTTTGTGGGAAAATGTAATACATAATACGCATTACACTCAAAGAAAAAGATGGAAATATATTAACAAGAGATAATCTTTATACAGTTGTCAACAGATAACGTTTGAACACGGAATAAACCTTGTATTTACAAGGAAGAATGTACGAATTATTCACAAAAGGATTTTCATTCAGTTATGTTGACTAATATAGTTTACTACTTCAGTGGTCATATGCAGCACATTTGTGCAATTCCTGGTATGACCTGAAAATATTTCAGTCATCTAATATTTTTATTTGAATTGTTAATGTAGCGTATTCAATTAAAACTGATGTATTTTCATACGGGACTAAAATGATTATATTTGAATGTTGTTATATCCTGTACCAAAACAGTGATGTGTAGCTCATGATTCCCTATTTCATGTATTGTAAATGTAGCTTGTGCAGTTGATTCTTGACACATGATATGTATAACATTCTGCCACTCATATATAAGGTAAGTTTCTCTGAGATGAACGTGACACATGATTCCATATTCCATATTTTCCTCTCTTTAAAAGATCTGTTGGAAAATGTAAGACGACTTTAAGACTGTTAAGAGGAATGCAAACACTGCAAAACTCTTTTTGCTTTAAATGTGGAAACATAGAAAATAAATGAATGGAAGTGACTCGTGTGACGTGAGAAGACATTAATAAACTAGTAATTTCTACGCATTTACGGACTTTATATGGGACTGGGAAGTGTTATCGCCAACAGAATCTTTATAACTGGTATATCGTTGTTAATGTTTCTGTGAGAGACGGTGATAATTATGTCTTCCATTTCGTCGTATGATTTACCGAATATTTTATTTCAGGAATTACTAGTGGTGTTGGTGGCCTCCAGCCTTGGTTCATACGTGGTTACGGAGAGGACAGGTCATGGTGGGTCAGCCAGCGGCGTCGACGCACCGCTGCAGGGTTAGTTACTAAGGTTGATGCTCCTACGTCCCACAGGATAACATTCTTTGCGGGTCGGAATTATTGCACGTGTTGCTACGTATTACCGATTTTTGTCGTAAGTGTTGACATGATTGTGTTGTATATTACGTTGCTTGGAATCTACTGCGACTTTAATTGTCTCCTGAGTGTTGTTAGTGATTTAGTTAATTCCTCAGCGCCTGCGATTGATGAAGACGAAGCATACATCGATTGTCAGAGCTCTTCAGTGAGCATTATCTAGTTTTGTGATAATTTCAAAGTATTTTATAGTCCGTTTCACAGTGTATTGTTTAATATTTCGTTAGAGATGACTGTTATTGAGGAACTGCTTCGATTGTGTTGCGTTTCTGTGATTTGCAGTGTTTCATAGATACTTTCATTGTGAATATGTTACTGATTTTGCCCAGCCTGCCATCCCAGCGCCATAGCATGGAGTGCAGCTCGGTCATCACTCGTATGAGGTGAGCTCCGTGTCGCACATTGACTTTTGTCGTAACGCACTCTCTTCCTACTGAAGTGTGTTGTCAGTAAATGAATATGCTTTAGATATTGTTTCAGTTCTTTTTTTTACCAGTTATTTACTCGATATCATTTTTTTTCTGGCACTGGATTTGTCGGTAGATATTTGTGCTAATCGTCACAACGTAAATACTGAAGGTTAAGGGATTTTTTTTTTTTCTTTAGTTTAGTCTGCTATGGAGTGTAGTTGTCTGAGTGTCTACTGAAGATATAGCCATAAAGCACTTGACGTCAGAGATCCCGTGACTTGTAGCCCGACATTATTAATATACAGCGACCTGTGGCGGGCCGGGCGCTACGTGGAGCAGCTGGGAATGAATAATGAAGAAACTTTTCTCTTTTTTCTTACGAAATTAAGCCCCTGCTGTCCTTAGACTTGGCCAGGCTGTTCAAGATGATAATTTGAGTAATGATAAGTCCGTAATGGCCGGTGTCTTGACTGGCGCTTCGTATACAGTGGCTGGTGGATTCAGTGTTGGCTTTGGATGACTGTTCACCGCATTTTCTCGACAAGAGCGCCGTGCCGTGCATACTTAACTCACGGAGCGAACGACCCCACTGGCATTTGACCTTACCAGCGAATCGGTGCTTAAATAACTGACGCTTTGCCACCCTTTGCCGACACAGGGGCGTATCTCGGCTTATACAACACAGAAGCCTCAAACAGCAAAAACTGAGCCCCGTAACAGTGCAGTGTGTGTGCGTCACAACGCTAAACTCTCTGCCTTTGAGAAAACCTGTGTACAACTGAACTGAGCCATCGGCACAGTTATAATATATAGTAATGTCTAAGGAATTGTAGGTAAGGAAGGGAATTACTACAAAGGTGACATTAATCATGAAATATATATAGATAACTTCGTTATATTACCAGAAAGATATACTTCTCTGTAAAGCGAAATTACCTGCGATAAAAGCGTTATAATTCCCCAGTGGTAAAGTATTAGTCTTGGTGGTTGGCCCTGATCTTAAGGGAGTCATTAAGACACAGGAACCGAGGAGCTGCGTCCTGTAGATCGTAGTTTACAGTGTAATGATCTCATCAAACCTTTCACCTAATGAGAAGTTGTTCTGCTGTTGTAAGGAGATGTGGGAGTTCTTGGGTTTGTGAGAACACTACCACACATATGACGTAATAAGCAGTATATGTATATTTGATAGATACCGCCACCCCGGGACGCGTCTGGTCAGGCTGTACCCAGACTCAGTTCAGATAGACAGAGGGTACAGCTTCCACCCGAACTTTTGTCAACGACTGTAGATACACACGCGCTGACACACTCGCTATATACTATGCACTTAACTGGATATATATATATATATATATATATATATATATATATATATATATATATATATATAATATACA
>JAYMFT010313834.1:0-10084 GCA_038088735.1 Panulirus argus | reverse complement strand
AAGTGAATAGCTGTCCCGGTAAGTAATGTGTAATGTGTTGTTAATGGTTGTTCCGGGAAGTGTCAGGTGTACTGAATGGCTGCCCAAACAAGCATCAGGCGTAGTGAATGGCTGTCCCAGCAAGTGTAATATGTTGTGAATTCCTTTCCCGGAAAGTGTCAGGTGTGGTGAATGGCTGTCCCAGCAAGGGCCAAGTGTAGTGAATGGGTGTCCCGTCAAGATTCAGGTGAAGTGAATGGCTGTCCCCGCAAGCGTTAGGCATAGTGAATGCCTGCCATGCAAGTGTAAGGTGTAGTGGATGGCTATTTCGGTAAGTGTCCGTCTAGTGAAAAGCTGTCTCAGAAAGTGTAATGTGTTATGAATATCTGTCCCAACACGTATCAGGTGTCGTGAATAGCTGTCCCGGCAAGTTTAATGTGTTGTGGATGGGTGTCCCTTCTTGTCATATGTAATGAATGGAAGTCCCGCCAAGCGTCAGGAGTGGTGAATATCTGTCCCGGTAAGAGACATGTGTACTGAATGGCTGTTCTGTCAAGATTCTGGTGTAGTGAATAACTATAACGGCAAATGTCAGTTGTGGTGAATGGCTGTCCGGGAAGCGTCAGGTCTAGTGAAAAAATGCCCTTTCATGTGTCAGGTGAATATAGTAGCTATCCCGGCAAGTGTTAGGTTGTAGTGAATGGCTGTCCCGGCAATTGTAATATGTTGTGAATGGCTGTCCCAACAAATGTCAGGTGTACTGAATAGCTGTCCCGTCAAGTGTCAGGTGTAATGAATGTCTGTCCCGGAAAGTGTAATGTGAAGTGAATGACTGTCCTGGCAAATGTTATGTGTAGTGAATGGATGTCCCGGCTAAAGTCAGGTGTAGTGCATGGCTGTACTGTCAAGTGTCAGTTGTAGTCATTTGATATCCCGTCAAGTATATCTGTCAAGTGTCAGTTATAGTTAATGGCAGTCCCGGCAAGTGTCAAGAAATTGAATGGCAGCCATGTCAAGTGTCATGTATAGTGTACGGCAATACTGGAAAGTGTCAGGTGTAGTGGATGGCTGTCCCGGCATGTGTAATGTGTTGTGATTTTCTGTCCCGGCAAGTATCTATTGTCGTGAATTGCTGTCCTGGCAAGTGTAATGTGTTGTGAATAACTGTCCCGGGAAGCGTCCTGTGTACCGAATGGCTGTTCTGTCAAGGTTCTGGTGTAGTGAAAGGCTATAATGACAAATATGAGTTGTAGTGAATGGCTGTCCGGCAAGAGTCCGGTCTAGTGAAAAAATGCCCTGTCATGTGTCAAGTTTATTGAATGGCTATCCGGGCAAGTGTTAGGTTATAGTGAACGGCTGTCACGGCAATTGTAATATGTTGTGAACGGCTGTCCGAACAAATGTCAGGTGTAGTGAAGGCTTTCCCGGCAAGCGTCAGGTGTAGGGAATGGCTGTCCCGACAAGTGTCAGGTGTAGTGAATGGCTGTCCCAGCAACCTTCATGTATAGTGAATGGCTATCCCAGCAAATATAATGTGTTGTAAATTGCTGTCTCGGCAAGTGTCAGGTGTAGTGAATGGTTTTCCCTTCAAGCGTCAGACATAGTGAATGGCGTTCCCGAAAAGTGTCAGGAGTAGTAAATGGCTGTCCCGGTAAGTGTAATATGTAGTGAATGGCTTTCCCAGCAAGTGTCAGGTGTAGCGAATGGCTGTCCTAGAGAGCGTCATGTGAAGTGAATAGCTGTCCCGGTAAGTAATGTGTAATGTGTTGTTAATGGTTGTTCCGGGAAGTGTCAGGTGTACTGAATAGCTCTCTAGGCTAGTATCAGGTGTAGTGTATGGCTGTCCCGGCAAACGCCAGGTGTACTTAATGGCTGTCCCGTCAACTGTCAGGTGTAATGAATGGCTGTTCCGGCAAGCGTCAGGCAAATGAATGGCTGCATTGTCAGGTGTCATGTGTAGTAAATGGCTATCCCGGAAGGTGTCAGGTGTAGTGAATGGCTGTCCCAGCAAGTCTAATGTGTTGTGAATGGCTTTCCCAGGAAGTGTCAGGTGTACTGAATGGCTGTCCCAGCAAGCGCCAGGTGTAGTTAATGGGTGTCCCGTCCAGTTTCAGGTGTAATGAATGGCTGTCCCGGCAAGCTTCATGTGCAGCGAATGGCCGCCCGAAAAGTGTAATGTATTGTGAATGGCTGTCCCAGCAAGTGTCAGATGTAGTGAATGGCTGTCCCAGCAACCGTCATGTATAGTGACTGTCTGCCCCAGTAAATGTAATGTGTTGTAAATGGCTGTCACGGCAGGTGTCAGGTGTAGTGAATGGCTGTCCGGGCAAATGTCAGGCGTAGTGAATGGCTGTAACGGCCAGTGTTACGTGTAGTTAATGGCTATTCAGGCAAGTGTCAGGTATAGTGAACGGATGTACTGTCAAGTGTCAGGTATAGTTAAAGGCTATCCTAGGAAGTGTCAAGCGTATTGAATGGCTGTCCCGGCAAGTGAAATATGTTATATATGAATGTCCCGACAAGTTTCAGCTGTTACTGAATAGCTGTCGAGCAAAGTTTCAGGTGAAGTGAATGGCTGTCCCGGAAAGTGTAATTTGATATGAATGGCTTGTCTCGGAAGGTGTAATGTGTAGTGATTGGCTGTCCCAACAAGTACCAGGTGTCGTGAATGGCTATCCCGGTAAGAGTCAGTTAAAGTGAATGGCTGTTCCGGCAAGTGTCAGGTGTAGTGAATGACTCTACTGTCAAGTGTCAGGTTGTAATGAATGGCTGTCCCGTCAATTGTAATATGCTGTGAACTGCTGTCCTAACAAATGTCAGGTGTAGTGAAAGGCTATTTTGGGAAGCGTCAGGTGTTGTGAATGGCTGTCCCGACTAGTGTCAGGTGTAGTGAATAGCTCTCCCGGGAAGCGTCAGGCATATTGAATGGCTGCCTTTTCAAGTGTAAGTTGTAGTGAATGGCTGCCCCGGAAAGTGTCAGGTGTAGAGAATGTCTGTCCCAGCAAGTGTCATGTGTCATGAATGGCTTTCCCGGCAAGCGTAATGTATTGAGAATAGGTGTCTCTGCGTGTCAGGTATAATATGTGGCTGTCCCGCCAAGCGTCAGGAGTACTGAATGGCTGCTCTGTCGAGTGTCTGGTGTAGTGAATGGCTATAGACGCAAATGTCATGTGTGGTGAATGGCTGTACGGCAAGTGTAAGGTGTAGTGAAAAGATGTCCTGTCATGTGTTAGGTGTCTTGAATGGCTATTCCGGCAAGTGTCAGGTTGCAGTATTTGGCTACCCTGTAAGTGTAATGTATCGTAAATGGCTGTCCCAGCAAATGTCAGGTGAAGTGAATGCTTGTGTCGACAAGTGTCACGTAGAGTGAATGGCTGTCCCGTCAAGTGTCAGGAGTAGCGAATGTCTGTCCCGGCAAACCTCAAGTGTACTGTCCGGGCAAGTGTCAGGACTAGTGAATTGCTGTCCCGGCAAGTATAATTTGTAGTGAATGGCTATGCTGGCAAATGTCAGATGTAGTAAGTGGCTATCCAGGTAAGTCTCAGGTTTAGTGAATGACTGTACTGGAAAGTGTCAGTTGTAGTCATTGGATATCTCCTCAAGTGTTAAGTGTAGTGAATGGCGTTCCCGGCAAGCATCATTCATAGTGAATGGCTGACCCGTCAAGTGTTAGGTGTAGTGAATGTTTGTCCCGGCAAGTGTCAGGCAAGTGAATGGCTGCATTGTCAAGTGTCATGTGTAGTGAATGGCTATCCCGGAAAGTGTCAGGTGTAGTGAATGGCTGTCCCAACAAGTGTCAGGTGTAGAGAATGGCCGTCCTGTCAAATATCAGGTGTAATGAATGTCTGTCACGGAAAGTGTAATGTGTAGTGAATGATTGTCCCGGCAAATGTCAGGTGTAGTGAATGGTTGTTCCGGCAAGGGTCAGGTGTACAGAATGACTGTACTGTCAAGTGTCAGTTTTAGTCATTCGATATCCCGTCAAGTGTCAGGCATAGTGAATGGCTGTCCAGTCAAGTGTCAGATATAGTGAACGTCAATCCCGGAAAGTGTCAGGTGTAGTAAATGGCTGTCCCAGCATGTGTAATGTGTTGTGAATGGCTTTCCCGGTTAGTGTCAGGTGTAGTGAATGTCTATCTCTGCTAGTGTCAGGTGTTGTGAGCGGCTATTTCGGCAAATGCGAAGTGTAGTAAATGGCTTTTCCACCAAGTGGCATGTGTAGCGAATGGCTACCGCGGAAAGTGTCAGGTGTTTTGTATGGCTGTCCGGGCAAGCGTCAGGTCTAGTGAAAAGATGCCCTGTCATGCGTCAGGTATACTGAATGGCTATCCCGGCAAGTTTCACGTTATTGTGAACGGCTGGCACGGCATTTGTAATATGTTGTGAAGGGCTGTCCTAACAAATGTCAGGTGTACTGAAGGCTATCTCGGCAAGCATCAGGTGTAGGGAATGGTTGTCCCGACAAGTTTCAGGTATAGTGAATGGCTGTCCCGCCAAGCTTCATGTATAGTGACTGGCTGCCCTAACAAATTTAATGTGTTGTAAATGGCTGTCACGGCAAGTGTCAGGTGTAGTGAATGGCTGTCCAGGCAAGTGTCAAGCGTATTGAATGGCTGTCCCGGCAAGTGTCAGGCGTAGTGAATGGCTGTAACGGCCAGTGTTACGTGTAGGTAATGGCTATCCAGGAAAGCGTCAGGTGTAGTGAATAGATGTACTGTCAAGTGTCAGGTATAGTTAATGGCTATCCAGGCAAGTGTCAAGCGTATTGAATGGCTGTCCCGGCAAGTGAAGTATGTTATGAATCAATGATTCTGCAAATATCGGGTGTAATGAATGGCTGTCGGGCAAAGCTTCAGGTGAATTGAATGGCTGTCCCGGAAAGTGTAATGAGTAGTGAATAGCTGTCCCATAAAGTGTCAGGCGTTATGAATGGCTATCTCGCTAGGTGTCAGGTAAAGTGAATGGCTGTCCCGGCAAGCGTCATATGCAGTTAATGGATGCCTCGGCAAGTATAATTTGTTTTGAACTGCTGTCCCGGCAAGTGTCAGGTGTAGTGAGTAGCTGTCTCAGGAAGAGTCATGTGTAGTGACTGGCTGCCCCGGCAAGTGTAATGTGTTATAAATAACTGTCCTAGCAATTGTCAGGAGTAGTGAATGGTTGTCCCGGCAAGCGTCAGACGTTGTGATTGGCGTTCCCGAGAAGTGTCAGGAGTAGTAATGGCTGTCCTGGTAAGTGTAATATGTAGTGAATGGCTTTCCCAGCAAGTGTCAGGTGTAGCGAATTGCTGTCGCAGAGACCGTCATGTGAAGTATATAGCTGTCCAGGCAAATAATGTGTAATGTGTTGTTAATGGCTGTCCTGGGAAGTGTCAGGTGTACTGAATGGCTGTCCCCAGAAGCATCAGGCGTAGTGAATTCCTGTCCCAGCAAGTATAATGTGTTGTGAATTCCTTTCTCGGAAAGTGTCAGGTGTGGTGAACGGCTGCTGTCCCAGCAAGGGCCAGGTGTAATGAATGGGTGTCCCGTCAAGTTTCAGGTGCTGTGAATGGCTGTACCGGCAAGCGTCAGGCATAGTGAATGCCTGTTATGTCATGTGTGAGATGTAGTGGATGGCTATCTCGGTAAGAGTCCGTCTAGTGAAAAGCTGTCTCAGAAAGTGTAATATGTTATGAATATCTGTTCCGGCACGTAACAGGTGTCGTGAATAGCTGTCCCGGCAAGTGTAATGTGTTGTGGATGGGTGTCCCTTCGTGTCATGTGTAATGAATGGAAGTCCCGCCAAGCGTCAGGAGTGGTGAATATCTGGGCCGGTATGTGGCATTTGTACTGAATGGCTCCTCTGTCAAGATTCTGTTGTAGTGAATGGTTATAACGGCAAATGTCAGTTGTGGTGAATGGCTGTCGGGAAGCGTCAGGTCTAGTGAGAAGATGCCCTTTCATCTGTCAGATGAATATAATAGCTATCCCGGCAAGTGTCAGGTTGTAGTGAATGGCTGTTCCGGCAATTGTAATATGTTGTGAATGGCTCTCACAACAAACGTCAGGTGTAGTGAAAGGCTATCTCGGAAGGCGTTAGATGTAGTGAATATCTGTCCCGGCAAGCGTTAGGCATAGTGAATGCCTGCCATGTCAAGTGTAAGGAGTAGTGAATGGCTATCCCGGAAACTGTCAGGTTTACTGAAAAACTGTCTCAGCAAGTGTATTGTCTTAGGAATGGCTGTCCCGGCAAGTATAACGTGTTGTGAATGGGTGTCCCTGCGTGTCATGTGTAATGAATGGAAGTCCCGCCAAGCGTCAGGAGAGGTGAATGGCTGTCCCGGCAAGCGGCATGTGTACTGAATGGCTTCTCTGTCAAGATTCTGGTGTAGTGAATGGCTATAACGGTAAATGTTAGTTGTGTTGAATAGCTATCCGGGAAGCGTCAGGTCTACTGAAAAGATGCTACGTCATGTGTCAGATGTATTCAATTGCTATCCCGGCAAGTGTTAGGTTGTAGTGAATTGCTGTCCCGGCAATTGTAATATGTTGTGAATGGCTGTCCCAGCAAATGTCAGGTGTAGTGAATGAATGTCCCAACAGTGTCAGGTGTAGTGAATGGCTGTCCCAAGTGTCAGGTGTAGTGAATGTCTGTCCAGGAAAGTGTAATGTGTAGTGATTGACTGTCCCGGCAAGTGTCAGGTGTAGTGAATGGATGTACTGTCAAGTGTCAGTTGTAGTCAATTGATATCCCGTCAAGTGTAAGGCATAGGTAATAGCTGTCCAGTCAAGTGTCAGATATACTGAATGGCAGTCCCGTTAAGCGTCAGGAAAGTGAATGGTTGCCATGTCAAGTGTCATGTATAGTGAACGGCATTACCGGAAAGTGTCAGGTGTAGTGAATGGCTGTCCCAGGAAGTGTAATGTGTTGTGAATGGCTTTCCCGGTTAGTGTCAGGTGTAGTGATTTGCTATCTCTGTTAGTGCCAGGTGTTGTGAACGGCTATCCCGGCAAGCGCGAGGTGTAGTGAATGGCTGTTCCACCAAGTGGCATGTGTAGTGAATTGCTATCTCGGAAAGTGTCAGGTGTAGTGAATGGCTGTCCCGGCATGTGTAATGTGTTGTGATTTTCTGTCCCGGCAAGTATCTAGTGTCGTGAATTGCTGTCCTGGCAAGTGTAATGTGTTGTGAATAACTGTCCCGGGAAGCGTCTTGTGTACTGAATGGCTGCTTTGTCAAGGTTCTGGTGTAGTGAATGGCTATAATGACAAATGTAAATTGTAATGAATGGCTGTCCGGCAAGCGTCAGGTCTAGTGAAAAGATGCCTTGTCATGTGTAAGGTATATTGAATGGCTATCCGGGCAAGTGTTAGGTTATAGTGAACGGCTGTCACGGCAATTGCAATATGTTGTGAATGGCTGTACCAATTAATGTCAGTTGTACTGAAGGCTATCCCGGTAAGCGTCGGGTGTAGGAAATGGTTGGCCCGACAAGTGTCAGGTGTAGTGAATGGCTGTCCCGGCAAGCTTCCTGTGCAGCATATGGCCGCCCGAAAAGTGTAATGTGTTGTGAAGGGCTGTACCAGCAAGTGTCAGGTATAGTGAATGGCTGTCACAGCAACGTCATGTATAGTGACTGGCTGCCCTAGCAAATGTAATGTGTTGTAAATGGCTCTCCCGGCAAGTGTCAGGTGTAGTGAATGGCTGTCCAGGCAAGCGTCATGCTTAGTGAATGGCTGTCACGGCCAGTGTTACGTGTAGTTAATGGCTATCCAGGCAAGCGTCAGGTGTAGGGAATGGATGTACTGTCAAATGTCAGATATAGTTAATGGCTACCGAGGCAAGTGTCAAGCGTATTGAATGGCTGTCCCGACAAGTGAAATATGTTATGAATGAATGTCCCGACAAGTTTCAAGTGTAATGAATGGCTGTCGAGCAAAGTTTTAGGTGAAATGAATGGCTGTCCCGGAAAGTGTAATGTGTTATGAATGGCTGTCCAGGAAAGTGTAATGTGTAGTGAATGGCTGCTCCAACAAGTGTCAGGTGTCGTGAATGGCTATCCCGCTAGGTGTCAGGTAAAGTGAATGGCTGTCCCGGCAAGCGTCATGTGCAGTGAATGGATGCCCCGACAGGTATAATTTGTTGTGAACTGCTGTCCTGACAAGTGTCAGGTGTAGTGAGTAGCTGTACCAAGAAGAGTCATGTGTAGTGACTGGCTGCCCCGGCAAGTGTAATGTGTTATAAATAGCTGTCCCGGCAACTGTCAGGAGTAAATGACTGTCCCGGTAAGTGTATTATATAGTGAATGGCAGTCCCAGCAAGTGTCACGTGAATAGCTGTCCCGGCAATTAATGTGTAATGTTTTGTTAATGGTTGTCCAGGAAGTGTCAGGTGTACTGAATGGCTGTCCCTAGAAGCATCAGGCATAGTGAATGGCTGTTCCGGCAAGTGTCAGGTATACTGAATGGCTCTCTCGGCAATCATCAGGTGTAGTGAATGGCTGTAACGGCAACCGCCAGGTGTACTTAATGGCTGTCCCGTCAAGTATCAGGTGTAATGAATGGCTGTCCCGGCAAGCGTCAGGCAAGTGAATGGCTGCATTGTCAGGTGTCATGAATAGTGAATGGCTATCCCGGAAAGTGTCAAGTGTAGTGAATGGCTGTCCCAGCAAGTCTAATGTGTTGTGAATGGCTTTCCCGGGAAGTGTCAGGTCTATGAATAGGTGTCCCAGCAAGCGCCAGGTGTAGTGAATGGGTGTCCCGTCAAGTTTCATGGGTAGTGAATGGTTGTCCCGGCAAGCGTTAGACATAGTGAATGCCTGTCCTGTCAAGTGTAAGGTGTAGTCAATGGCTATCCCGGAAAGTGTTAGGTATAGTGAAAAGCTGTCTCAGCAAGTGTAATGTGTTATGAATGGCTGTCCCGTAAAGTATCAGGTGTCGTGAATGGCTGTCCCGGCAAGTGTAATGTGTTTTGAATGGGTGTCCCTGCGTGTCATGTGTAATGAATGGAAGTCTCGCCAAGCGTCAGGAGTGGTGAATGGCTCTTCTGGCAAGAGGCATGTGTACTGAGTGGCTGCTCTGTCAAAATTATTGAGTAGTGGATGGCTATAACGGCAAATGTCAGTTGTGGTGAATGGCTGTCCGGGAAGCGTCAGGTCTAGTGAAAAAATACCCTGTCATGTGTCAGGTTGTAGTGAATGGCTGTCCCGGCAATTGTGATATGTTGTGAATAGCTGTCCCAACAAATGTCAGGTGTAGTGAAAGGATATCCTGGCAAGCATCAGGTGTAGTAAATGGCTGTCCCGACAAGTGTCAGGTGTAGTGAATGGCTGTCCCGACAAGTGTCAGGTGTAGTGAATGGCTGTCCAGTCAAGTTTCAGGTGTGATGAATGTCTGTCCCGGAAAGCGTAATGTGTAGTGAATAACTGTCCCGACAATTGTCCAGGTGTAGGAAATTCCTGCCCGGCAAGAGTCAGGTGTAGTGAATGGCTGTACTGTCAAGTGTCAGTTGTAGTCATTCGATATCCGGTCAAGTGTCAGGCATAGTGAATGGCTGTCCAGTCAAGTGTCAGATATAGTTAATGGCAGTCCCGGCAAGCGTCAGGAATGTGAATGGCTGCCATGTCAAGTGTCATGTATGGTGAATAGCTGTCTCGGAAAGTGTCATGTGTAGTGAATCGCTGTCCCAGCAAGCACCAGGTGTAGTGAATGGGTGTTCCGTTAAGTTTCATATGTAGTGAATGGCTATCCCGGTTAGTGTCCGGTTTTGTGAACGTCTATCCCGGCAAGCGCGAGGTGTAGTGAATGGCTGTTCCACCAAGTGGAGTGTGTAGAAAATGGCTATCCCAGAAAGTGTCAGGTGTAGTGAATGGCTGTCCAGGCAAGTGTAATGTGTTGTGAATTTCTGTCCCGGCAAGTATCTAGTGTCGTGAATTGCTATCCCTGTAAGTGTAATGTGCTCTGAATAATTTTTTGTTTTTATGTTGAAGGCTCCAATCACAGATAAAAGTCCACATCAAGGCCGGGACCTAGATGGAATATAGAGAGAATTGAGGAAGGGGAAAAACAGACAGGGAAAGTATTTACAAATTTTTGAGACAGTGAAAAACCTGTCTCTTGAAATGAGCCAGGT
>JAYMFT010313823.1:0-10085 GCA_038088735.1 Panulirus argus | reverse complement strand
GCGCCGGCGAGGTAGCGCCAGGAGACAGATGAAATGGCCACATTCGCTCACACTCAGTCTCTAGCTGTCATGTGTAAATATATATATATATATATATATATATATATATATAATATATATATATTCCAGGAACGTTACCACCAACAATAGAGACACTCTAGAATACTGGTAAATATAGATATATATGAAAACATAAATATATTCTAAACATCCCCTGCTTTCACAAAGTGAGAGGTTTACGGAATATTAATATCCATAAACAAACGTTTTTGGCAGCTGCTCTTGATAATTTAATTCTCTCCCATGTTCAGCAATTTCTAACATAATAAATACGATTCAAATTTCCTGTTTTAATTCATTCTTTTTTAATTTTTTCTCCAGAAATGTACAATAAGTGTGAATAAGTCTCTTATAAATTCCCTTTTAGATATATATCTTTTGAATCCACACAAAGAGTTTATGGTAGTCAGAAAATGAATATCTAATATATTCTTAGCTTCTTACTCAGCCTTAATTATTGCACAGTTTTCCCTCTCCTGTGTAATCTTTATTTTCCTCTACTGCTGTTGTGCCTGTAAATCTTAGACAATATCAAATGAAAAGATAAGAAAAATAGCATTTTTGACAATGCATCGTAAACTGCTGTCAGTAGAGGACAAAAGACAATGACATGCTCTTTAAAAGTCTGTCTTATCGAAAATGATAACATATTCCTGTTTTCTGTTTTCATAATATTGTGTCGTTTTCCTTCATTAACTTCATCAAATTTTTCCATCATTTATTCTACATATCCCTCAACATTTAAATCGATTCTTTAAGTACATATACAAGTATATATAAGTAAGTATATTTATACGTAAGTTTGTAAAGATTCTGAGAAAACATAATTTCAATCTCGATTATTCCCCATTACTCTCGACACAGGCTGTAATAGTGTGTTTCCTATCTAGTGTGTTGGACATAAATTATCTGATAAAGAACTCAAAAGTTATAACTTGTCCCTTTCGACTTTCAGTGCGAGGAGGGCAGGATATTCACTAGGGCAGTTAAGGAGCACTTACCAAAAATATCAATGCCAAGATATAACAGACGAAACATATGATCAAAATATACATGAAATATTTAGCGTAATACAATTATATGATATGGCAAAGGAAACAATACTTCATATGATCTTTCTTCCTTTGACAGTCGGGTCGGCAAACACCTGCAGAGCCCCGGTTAATTTGTACTTTCTCTTCAACTTTCATCTTTTACCTGAAGTAGGCTTGATTGGGTCATGTTATCTGCCCGTGCCATGCAGGTCACTATAAAAAAAAAGATAGTTAAACGATGCTGCAGATATTGGTAATATGAAAAAACTTTTGCGTAAAACTGACAAATTTGGTGCAAGCGAAAGACATGGAATCTAACTGCTACACTAAAACTCAAAGGAAGATGTGACGTCAAATGATATTGTACGAGAGAGACTGAGAGAGAGAGAGAGAGAGAGACTGAGAGACAGACTGAGAGACAGGCTGAGACACAGAAGTCATATGTAACAATAAAGGGGTGAGAAATACACAGGGTCTCCCACAGCAATATTCTACCGAACAGGAAAAAAAAAAAAGTATTAACGGTTTTGTATAGCTGAGAAAACTACTCAAGTGAAGAGGAGGATCCTGAATCGTATGTGTTAAAGATCCTGAGGTTTCCGACCGTACATAAAATCAACAATATCTACAGATAATCCTGAATTGTTTGTACAAAAAGGTAGTGAGATTTCTGCTCGTAAATAAAAATCAGGTAAGAGTTGAAACACACGGCTCAAGCAAGCCTTACTTATATAACAGCCCAGCCGCGAGCACACACACAAGGATCTCCATCACCCGTCAGTGTCCTCGTATGGCATCCTCCCCCCCGCCAAGACTCGAGACTTTGGAATACACATTCGCGACGTTTTACGCCGAAGGTTTCGCCAATTCCTTCCGCAGGCTGGAGGACGTTCCTCGCTCATCGAGCCTACCAGCTGGACACCTTTAAGAGGGCAAGAGCTTCATCGACGTCATCGAATGCACAGGAAAGGCCTCAGAAATAGATAAGACGACATTAGAAATCGAGGTTTCACACACACACACACACACACACACACACACACACACACACACGCGCTCGCGCGCGCGCGCGCACACACAGGTGTCCAGAACATACCATAAACGAGGCAATCTCATCAAGAACCCGAATATCAAGTCTGGAATTATTCAGATCTTAATTCCAGCAATAAAGGAAGATCTTCCTATGTTCGTTACAACCCCTGAACACGGGGGCCAGTGTTGACACTGTGGTGGACCAGTGACCCCAAGGGAAGTGTACCATGCCGGCGAGTGTGAGAGGCCGGGGTGGTACAGTGGGTCGGTTCTCGACCGGCTGCCCGACCCGCGTTTTCAGTGGTTGTAACCCTTGATGCACGACGGTACGAGCCTCGAGTACCATCAATACAACCCCCGAGCACAAAGGGTACAGCCCTTAATCATAACGGTACGACCAGTGAGCACAACGGTACAACCCTGGAGCACAACAGTACACTCAATATGTACAACGGTACAACCAGAGAGGACAACGGTACAACCAGCATGCACAACGGTACGACCAGGGAACAAAACGGTTCAACTCTTGAGCACAACGGTACAGTCAGTGAGCACAACAGTACACGCACTGGGCACTACGGTACAATCCTTGAGCACAACGGTACAACTCAATCACAACGGTGCAACTCAAACGGTGAGCACAGCGGCATGGCCCTTAGGCACAGCGGTACGTACGACCACTGAGCACGACAACGGTACGACCCTTGGTATATCAGCCTGACTTCTGACACGACCTTTAAAGGTCAAATTCAAACAGCCACGCCATTACGCCAAGAGGATTGTACCCTTGTACTCGAGGATTGTACCCTTGTACCGGAGTCGTCGTGAGTCTACTATTTACATTTCTTCACTTGTTTTCCCTGTAATTCAAAACGAATCTCTCATCGTCTTTATTCCTCAGACTAGATCATCGCCCAGGTCAAGAGAGCTGTGTGCACCTCTGGCTGCCACATACTCAACACCGCAATATGACTGAACACAAATACGACCGATATTTTCTGTGATTTTACCCCCAAGTCAGTTGGGGCCTGACATGCACTACATAAAAGGAGAGGAACGTGTAACTTTATATACGTAATCCCCACGTTAACACCCTCATTTCCAAATACCACCAGCTGATAAATCCCACAAAGCTTGGCTGTTTCAGTGGTCTTGCTCACACAAAAAGCATTGAAGTCAACGGGGTTTATACCAACCGTACTTTCAGGAATACTAACAGTAGTTATGGTGAGGATGGTTTCACCTACAGGAGTTTGTGGCGAGGGTAGTTTCAGCAAGAATAATTTACTGTGGTTACATCTCCGTCCCAGCACGGACCAAAAAACATCTAAATGCCTCCCTTCACACTTCAGGGTCAACACAACCATCCTTCAGGTCACTGACAGGAGTAGTACAGACGATCAATAACTTATGGTTCTTGGCAGCAGATACATAGCGAAACCCCGGCAGAAACCGAGCTACAGAAGTGCCAACGATTCTTTCCTGCTACAGCTGAAACTCCGACTGTTCTCCACCCCTCGCTCATTTTACATCACTGCGATACATATTCCAGTACGCGGAAGAGTAGACAAATGCGGAACACAGAACACACGCTTCGCGGCATAAGACTTATTGAATGTGGATAAAAAAGGTAAACAGAAAACGTGGACTAGCCGTGGTGAAGAAACCCTTCTATGAACATACTACGGCGCTGATACAAGCTGAAGATAACCCTGTCGTGTGGTAATAGCGTGTTGTTTACAGTTTAAGAAGAATGGTTTCCATTACGTACATTTGCTGCAAAGGTGGGTACAGTTAAGTAATGGTCTCACTCCATTATGCTCGCTGGTAGTAAGGTCAGAGGTCAGGGAATGGACGCACGCAACTCTCACTTCCACAGTCACCTTACCCTGTGACCTTTTGACCTAGAGAATATGACCTCAGGATCTAACACGAAAAAGAAAGGCTTATGTCTAAGTGAATCCTTGTAGCAAGTATGACCTTGCTGATTCTGCGCGCTGATTCAGGACTGCATGCTGATGCTGTTAACTGTTAGCAGACAGACAGAGGCGGCGAGACTCGAGACTGAGGCGCGGCCAAGGTCAAATAACCATCCAGCAAGCGACGGCCTTTGCCCGGCATTACAACAGACCAGCCACCTGGAGGCGGTACTGGGAAACTAACCTCCAATCTAAACAAGCGGCCGATCGCACAAGAGGAGACAGAACAGATCTGAAAGAAGAGAAGTGTAGAGTTGAATCATAAGCCTATAAAAGAGTCCGGGTACGAGCTGGAGAAGAAAAAGAAGAAGAAGAAGAAGAGGAAGAATAGGAAGAAGGAACAGAAGAAGAAAAGGAACAGGAAGTATTACTATTATCATTATTATTATTATTATTATTACATTATTATCATTATCATTATTATCATTAGTAGTAGTAGTAGTAGTAGCAGAAGAAAAAGAAGAAGAAAAAGAATAAGAAAGTTATCAATAATATGAAGAAAGAGGGTAGAAGAGCAGGACAGAACCACGAGGGAAGCTGACAGGGAAAGGAGAGCCTCACATCAACAGGTGTGGAACTTGGCCAAGTTGAGAGAAAAAGCAGGAGACGAGCGAAACAGAGTGAGGGAGGAAAATCTGAGGAGATATAAGGCTCGCTACGAAAGTCGTATGTTCAGACCCTATAAAGGGCCTTCAAGACATCGTAGAATGCGACTTACGCTTCCCCGAAACCTCTCTCAAAAAAATATAACAACTGAAAAGGAGTCATTCAAGAAAGGATGTCATCAAGTAGACCTTAACTTGTGGAGAGCCTTAATAACGATCAAAGAGAAGACGGTGAGACGCAAGATCTTATTCAAATACTTGATGAAAAATTCAGAACTCTGGAGACGTTATGAGTCAACAAATTAGGGCATTTGCTTGAAGGATTAAATGGTCAAGCTTTTTGAGATAGGCTGCAATAATACCTGTTTCCAGAAAGCGCCAAGAGATTTACCTCTTAGGCAACAGGAAATACTGACGAGCAAAGACGGATGCGAGTTCAGGGTCAAACTCCTTCGAACTCTGAAGAGGAACTTCGTCTGGTACTCATGCCTTATGTCTGGAGTGGAGTAGTACTTGAACTAATGCAAAGAGATTGCAAGTTGGATCATCAAGAAACTCTGGAAGTCAAGGAATGCAAGAAACAGTCCATAGTAGACTAATATAAAGGAATGAAGAGAAATGGAAAAAGTATATCAAGAGAAATTACAAATATTTTCGGCTCATCGGAAATATAAGTTGAAAGAAAATAAGACGCCAACATATTTGGATTACAGGACACTTCCTCCCCCACGTAAATGAGGGTGTTAATGATTCTGGTGAAGAGAGAGCTGAATGATAGCCAAAGGAACGATAGAGAGCTTTTCAGGCCCAATATGCCAGGGTTCCGAGCAACGGGAGTGATCGAACCAATGAGTTGCGAAAGCTTACAACATTCCTCGAAACCTTGTATGAATTTTTCTGTATGATGACTTATCTACTACAGGTGCTACCGGACTCAGTCTGCACGAGGTTACACCTCCAGTGAAAAGTCACATTTGGCGAGACTGTATCGCGGGGAGTACAGACTCATTAAAGAATTTCTCACTCCAAAGGAGTCTACCTCTCCCTGCTACTGGAAGTAGCGAAGCCTTGGGCTGCAGGAACCTTTAGAAAGGTCCTGGGCAACACCAGAACTCTGTCGGAGAGATTGGTTCAGGGGTAATAATAATAATAATAATAATAATAATAATAATAATAATAATAATAATAATGATGATAATAACAATAGTAATATTAATAATCATAATAATAAAAGAAATCCCGAAAGACTAGTTAATGAAGAAAAGAAAATAATTCACTATCAACAATCATACGATTACATTCTAAAAGTATTGTGAAGAATCATCTTAAGAAATCTTATTTACGATTCAGGAATTATCATTCTTTTAAAACAAAATAAACTCCAAGAAAGAGAAAACGTTATCTAGCGCTTTAGAAACAGAATAGGATTTAAACGTAGGCACGGCAAGTGGCTGTACCCAAATTCCGAAGCACAGACATTTGCAGAAACAGAACGGATCCCGCTACTGCATTTAATTACCATGTTTTCCAGAGTGGAAGTACGGAAATTCTACTGAAAATACAATAACCACATAAATATTTATCTTTGAAAGTGACGTTAGAAAATCTTCCACGAGTGTCTCAGTGCTGTGAAAGGTCAACTAAATAAAATTTCCTCAGAATTTGCATAAACAAGATGATACGAAATCGCTGTTTACATGTAGCTTTTTTTTCTTTGACTGGAACGGGACGCGTAACTGATTGCCCTAATCAACACCATCTCATTTACTCCATATATAGATCTATACCCTTGCCTAAGCCCTACGACCAAACTCTACTACGGATGGATGAACAGCTGGGTTGTACTGTGGACCGACTGCCGCGACCAGGACTCAAACCTGGATGACAGGTGTAGATTATTCTGTGAAACACGTGTCAAGGTCTTGCCCGACAGGTATGGTTCCCACGTTCCATAGCATGAAGTCTTATCACGGGTTAAAAGATATGAACAGACGCAAGCAACTAACAGGGGGCTTGAGCAGCACGTGAGGTACCACAGAGGCTACAGCTGGGGAGGCAGGTACACTTGCTTGGTAGCATACGAGGTATGTCACAGGTGCTACAGATTGGGGAGGCAGGTACTAGCCAGACCACAGGACAAAAGCAAAACATGAGGCACCAAAAGTGTCACACAGTGTCAGTCGACCAACCGAGCCACCGTGGACAATATATGTTGCAAAGCAACACTCACCTAACCTTATGAGAGGAGGTGGGTGGTCTATTTTCTGTAGCGGTACAGTTGGAGTTTCAGCAGCCAGTACGACGTTATAGCAAAAGGCGCAAGTATATTCAACAGTGATGCAATTGAAATTCTAGCAATTGTCACACATTTGTGGCAGGAGGTTCGCTGTTATTCTTCAGCGGAACAGCTGGCGTATATATGAAGCGACAGACGCCTGCACCGATGTTAGGTACGAAAAATAGAGACAATAGCTGAAAGCCTATTTGTACAAAAGCTTTGACCTAGAGAATAAAAGCACTTAAGACTATATTGCAGTTCCTGTCACTATGAACGTAATGCAATGATTATTCCACGTACCGCAAGTACTGGAGCGAAAAGATCAGTTGGTTTACTCTTGAGAAACACTCAGTGTATGATACGAAATCCTTGTAACAACTGCAGCAGAATAACTTACAGTTGCGATGCGAGTGAATCAAACAATATTTATTGCTTCCAAAATCTCATGAGGTTGTATTTTCTTGGAGACTATGGAAACACGACTTGCAGAAACTCCAACCCTCTTCAACGTCAAACTTATGAAGATAAGTTTGCTTTTCCGAATTCATTTCTCGGATGATTTTACGACCTAAAGGCCTCTTGCACTGAGGAGGTTGATAAATGTTCGGTATCTCTTATCGACGACTGTTTTCTTTAAGGCTGGCCGAGATGTCCAACTCTGTGTTTTTTATCTTTTCACTTCAATTTCCTCAAAATCGGAAAACGCACTCCAACTTTGAATTATTCGTTTGATAAATGGAGACACTCCAAATGCCTCCTCACAAGCAAACCCTCTCGTGAAGAACACTACAACAGCTACTGTTCTTCGTGGCTTAGTGTGCTGACGTTAACACACTGTTCTCGTCAAGGATAAATCATCGCTTTAGATCTGATCTTATATAAAGAGTTCCTGTTGCCATCTTGTCGTCGGAAAATGAAAAACCCCCAGCGGACGCCTCCCATAACCTGTGTTCTGGGCACGGAGAGTACACAGGTGGGTGTTTGTTTTGGCCAGCGTCTGAGCGTAGTCTGTGTAGCCATCAGCTCACTGGGTCCGCTGCGCCTCCGCCAGACCCCCTCCGGCAGCCATAGTCGTATGGTTATAAGCCAGCTGTGTCCACAGCCCCAACCCCTGTCCTCCATGTCCTGAGGCCCCGGCTGTTTAATGCCAGCTCCAGCGGTGAAATCAGGTCTCTCGTCTGTTCTCTTTACTTCAGCCAACTAGAGAGAAGCTGACACGCTTCACTCATAAGAAATTCGATCTTTATACAACCTTTGATATAACAAAACACTCATCTGTGTGTGCAGTTCCGGCAGTTTCGTTTTGATGGGATTACTACATCTCGGCGTGTCTGTGCTATGGGCAGATGTCTCTGTTATGCCTCGTGTATGTTTCTCTTCTGAATCAAGTGTCAGAAGACTCGATTAATCACCTGAGGGATACGACATGACCTCTGAAATCTTCTGGTCGATGATGGTCTACTCATTTCTGTATTCTTCTTTATTTACTATCTGTTCCTCAACTCTCCAAATTTTGCTTCTCATATCTTTGACATTCTACTCTTTTCCCAGTCAAAGGAGAGCTATTTTGTCGTGTTGGGCAGCTGGGTTGGCAAGTTAACCTTGTTTTTTTGTGAAGAGCCCCTCATTCTTCCACGCGTCTTGACTATTCAGCATATGCGGTCAGCCAACCCTGCTTTCCCAGTGGGACTGCCACTGGCGAAGTGACACATTTGGCAGTCGTCGCCCCAGGAGGAGGAGGCCCTTCGTCAGGGTACCTGCTTTGGTGTGGTGGGTTTTACCTGCGTTCGATCTATGTCCATTAAATTCTTGTGTACGTCCTAGCCAGAGTATGTCCTAGTATTCCAGTGTGAGTCCTATTGCTCCAGTATGTGTTATGTTAGTGTGGCAAGCAGGAATTGTATCTTACATGCTTCCACTTTCGCACGGTATCCCATTAAAAAAATTAACAGGACGGTTGCATTAATAAGCTGATTATTTTCATACACAAGATAACTATGTATTTCTCATCGACCTCGCCTCTTCACTGTGCTCAGACGTTACCCTATTCCAGGTTCAGAAGATGAACTTTTCCCATCCTCACCTGACTCACTCGCTTCATCAGACCCTGAAGTCTCTTTCAACTTTCCACACTCTCGCTTCACAGGTAAAGTTCCTTTGGTTTTAGGCAGGTCTCTTGTCATGTGGTGGGTGGAGTTTTGCTCTCACGGAAGCAGTGCGACTCTGGGGCTTCATCGTCATCTTCGCCTCCTGATAATGCAAGCCTCCCTTGATATAACGAAGACCATCTCATCGGTCGTAAGGAAGCGAAAGGAAACCAAAAAAAAGTCTTGAAATCTACATAGGAACTAAGATGCAACAACTGCATTCCTTCAACAGACGTTTTCGTTGACAGTAAACCCTTTCAATACACCACCACCTGAAAGCCTAGTCATACTGGAAGTTGCCTCCATGTTGTTAGGAAACGTTCTAAAGAGACACAATAGGCCTTTACCTATCAAGCTCATAAGCGTCCTTCCAACAGGGACTCAGTTCACAGCGAAACATACCAGTCTTAAGTAGATCCTCATCAACAACGGTTTGCCCAACACAGAAGACCCCGACCAGATTTGTCCTTTCCTCTTACATCAGGAAGACATGCAGTGCTACAAACGAGCTGTTCGTGTAAGATATGACAGTGTAAGAGCCGAGCTATGAAAGCGCAGTCTGGCTGTGACAGCTAATATGGTGTGTATATAAGGAGAGTGAAGAGAGAGAAAAAAAGCGATGCTCATGTGGAAGGAGTAAGCGGGAAAGGGAAACTGACATGAAATGATGGACTGAAGAAGGCTTTGAGGTATCGGGGCCTGAAAATCCAGCATGGACAGCGGTGTGTAAGGGGTGGAATTGAATTTCATCCATGTGGTATACTGGCTTTCACTGGGCTGAACCAGGGCAAATGAAGTAGTCTCTCGGGCTTGGCTGCAGATGGTAAGCGCTGATTGCAGTACACTATACATGACAGTTCGAGAGTGGATGTGTGCAAATGAGGTCGCTGTTCATATTCAAACCTGCTGCTACCTCACGAAGATGGATGAAATAGTTTATATATATATAT
>JAYMFT010313802.1:0-10085 GCA_038088735.1 Panulirus argus | reverse complement strand
TTGCGTGTGTGTGTGTGTGTGTGTGTGTACACGTATTTATGTTTTTTTCATCATATGGTTTCCAGAGCTTGCCTCAGTTTAGAATTCGTCAAAACCGGTAAACAATTTACAATCCAGATTAGTCCCTCGCTTAAGTAGGAACTTACCCCACTAGCACCGCCGCTGGTCTGAGGACATCTGTGCAGCCCGGGCTGGCAGGCTGGGCCTGACAAGGGAAGGTATGTAAAGGGGCCTGGGAAAGCCAGGGTCATTTTCCTGTAAATGACTTTAACCCTGAAGAAGCACCACTTTCCTTCAGCATGGCTCC
This sequence comes from Panulirus argus, assembly GCA_038088735.1. NCBI lineage: Eukaryota > Metazoa > Arthropoda > Malacostraca > Decapoda > Palinuridae > Panulirus > Panulirus argus. Next base: position 9,778 of record JAYMFT010313802.1, on the reverse strand, counting down.
ATCAGGGTAGATTATTATTGTCGTGTGTCCCTTGCCGGTGTGTGGATACTGTTGAGCTGGGTATTTTTTCAGGGTCTTCTTTTTTGATGGTGGATTGTGGACACCGACAGCTGCACTGCTCGTGTGCGGAGTTTGGCTGAGGACCACTCACTTCTTTTGTTTTTTCCACGTCGAAAGCTCTGGCCACAGACAAAAGCTCTCATCGAGTCCGGGCCTTGAATGAAATACACAGAGTGCTACAGAAATAAAAGAAGAAGAAAAGTATTGCCAGAAGAGGGGAGACCATTTCTAAGCTTTGCAGAAAGTTGAGTCTGCCTTTTTTGAATTGGGGCGGTTCGTTGTAATTTGGAAAACCATCAAAATATCAAAAGTTTTCCAAACTCAGAGGTGTAGGGAAAGAAATAGACATCACAACGGCTCACCCTTGAGTTGCCAACGGCCACACTGTAATCTGCGATACACTGGCTTGCGGAGCATCACGTGTTCTGGCTAATTACTGAGACATACAAGCAGCCACTTCTCGGGAGAGGTAACCGGAGTAATACTAATAGAAGAGTGAAAGAGATCTAACACTGAGGCGTAGGGCAAATGGGTAAAAGCCCTGAGTTTAGACTGGGAGAATTGGTAACTCGGTTGAAATTTAGCTCGACCCTGTGAAGGAAGTGTGTATAGAGTCAGAACCTCCCCAGATGTGAGAGCAGTATTCTATACAAAGACAGATAAATCCTCTATGCAATCGAAACAACTGATCAGAAGAGAATTCTCAACCGCAGAGCAAAAACTCCAAGTTTCTTAGAGGCAGTCTTATTGGCGATTACCAGGTACAGCGTTGCTTGATATGGCTGACGAGGTTCTTCGTCTGTTACTGGCATTGTTCCAGTGTATGTTGCTCTGATTGCCTCTGGTGTCGTATCGTGAGCAGTCCGGTTTAACACCCACGTAGCAGAAAGGTGACCTGGCAGGTGCTGTGATGTTTTCTAACTGATTTGAGTCTCTGTCGACATGAAGCAAAATTACTTTGTGAGATCATCTGAATGTTTAAAGACCTCGAAGGGGCTTTAGTAAGTAATCTTGTTCAAGCCAGACAACGTGAGTGTGCTGTCGAGTGAGTGTTGTGAATTTCAGTTGCACCTGTTTGATTCAGGCTCAGCAACATGCGAAAGTCTGCTAATATTGTCGTTGGTGCTGCAAAGGATGTCCTGATTTATATGAAGTCTGCGCGAACTGTCGCTGTTTTCGGTAACACCCTGATTTATGTGAAGTCTGCAAAGTTCTCTGTTCTTGTAGATGGAAACCTGGATGAGAGAATGAGTCCAGTGAGATCACAGATGGTGCAGAGTGAAGACACAACAACAGTCTGGTGTAACTGTATAATGAATGAGGATGCCTGGTTCCTTCAGAGGTTGATATACCGTGTTCTGTGGTCCTCATCAGTTGTCTGGTCTGATACAGGGGGCTACATGACACCTGAGTGGTTCATGTGGTTAGGGAAGTATTGGGTAAAAGGTTTTGAATTCCTGTCTAATCGGGATTCGGTCAGGGGATCCTTCCTGCTTTGGAGGTAGTGTGGTTGCCCTAGCGCGCTACCACGGCCTGTGCTCCCATACTTGGACACCGTGAGACTCGAGGTGTTCGTCATGACCGAGTTCCATCCAGCATGTCCTCCTCTCTCCATTCCAGAACTTTTTAGCTCCAGTGCGTCTATTTTGGACGTATTGATGGAAACCGAGCGAGAAGCTTCGTTTTCCGAGATAATGTGTTGGGTGTTTGACATAAAGGTGTCTGTTATTTTTTATAGTTGTCTTTGGTTCTCTTCATTCAATCATGCTCATATAATCAAGTTCAGATTATGATTAAGAGGATCAGGAAATATTTAACCCAAGCTATGGACTGAAAGGGAGACACACAATCGTGAATCATGTGTCTGGCGCTGACGGGAGGCGTTTTCCATTAGAGGTCGACTGACAGACGTAAAAGTGACCCGGGCACGAACGATTCTTGAGGAGGAAGATTGAGGAGGTGTGTTGTGTCTTGGGAACGAACCGGAGGTGGGGGTCGGCAGACGCCCGTCCTTTTCTTGTTGACAGTGGCGGAGGATATTCTTTTGTAGAGTTATTCAGCCGAGGGTCCATTGTGGGCATTTGGGGAAGTGTGTAGGAGCGCGGGGCGGGCGAGACGCAATACGAGAATAGCCGTCACCTCACCACGCGGGACGGGCCAGGGGGTGCGTCGCTCTGCTGGCGTTGGGGATGCGCTTCACCCTGACTGGGTAATATGGTTGTTGAGGGAGTGGAAGCCTCGCCATTGTATACACACACACACACACACACACACACACACACACACACACACACACACACACACGTTAAACCAATGTACCGTGAAGATATTAAGTATTTTTTCGGCTTTGTTCGTGAATTGGTTAGTTTTTCGACTAAAATCATTCCCTCACATTGATCGTACATATTTGCATGTATGAGATTAGCTTTAGTCAAGTGTTTAAGATTATTTGCTGGGTGATAAACGTAGTGCAGTTAGGTAGCCAGCTACGGCATATTAGCGGAGGCAGGGCATCTGATGCAACTGTGGTGGCTCCCCAGCACTATATGTGGTCTCGGGGTCTTGGCCAGAGTCTGCGGGGAGAGTCTTCCTTCCTCCGCCTCGCAGCAGCAACTACGCACCTCAGTTTCCGATGGCACAGGCCACGGCCGCTCCCGCCCGAAATTTAGGCCAGTTGGCACGCCGGCCAGTCATCCCCCGCGGCGATGCTGTCAGACTATGTAACCCTTTAGATCACGTGGGAACGATTCATGATCACGAAGGGCACCACCCTTGGGCACGATTGGCATGACCTTTGGGCATAATGACCTAGTTTTTTTGACCTGACCCTCAAGGTCAAAAGCCAGGCCAATCATACCCGAAAGGGCCGTACCACTGAGACCTAGACACACCAGGTGCATCGCTGGTAACCCGTGTGGCCAACCTATTGGTGGAGACATAGACATGTGCACCACAGCTCAGACGGTGTGCTGTGCACGGGGAGGGAGTGTGCCCATGCGCGTGTATGTGAGTGTGTGTGTGTGTGTGTGTGTGTGTGTGTAGGTATGTAATGGGGTCAATGGTTTTTTTGTGAGGGGATGAAATGGTCGTGTGTATGGGGAAGTATGCTTGTGTTGGATGCCCATGACTGTTGGGGGAGGCATTATGCTGACGCAGTGGTATAGTCAGGGTGTTAGTAGTGAAGTGTGTTTATATAAGAACTGCAAGTTGTGTCTGTAAAGGATTAATATAATCGCGTTATCGTTTGACCCAATGTTTATGTATGTGAGTGAGTGTGTGTGTGTGTGTTTGTGTGTGTGTGTGTGTTGATATGAGGTTATGAGGGAATGCTGGGATTATGAGTTGGGAGGCATTATGAGGCGGTTGGCAGGTCGGCGGGATCACGTGGGCCTGGGATGCCTGAAGCAGCAGCACCTACAGGTATGCAATTAAAGATTTTGACATTCTTGTGCCGAGTAGGTCCTATGGAGGGAGGCGGGCCCGGGAGACAGACGGCCTCTGCCCTCAGCATGCCAACCCCCCACTTTTACACACCGTCAGGATCAGAATAGTGATGATGATTATGTTATTAGGAATGATAATGTTTATGAAAATAATGATATTGATAATAATAAAATTGGTGATAATGATAAATTAAATAATGATCATAATGATATTAATAGTGACATTGATAATGAAAATTTAATAATAATGATAATAATGATGATAATGATAAAGATAATAATAACAATAATGATAATAATAATTATAATAATAATAATAATAATAATAATAATAATAATAATAATAATAATAATATTATTAATAATAATAATAATAATATTAACAATAACAATAATAACGTTATATATCAACTGAATTAACTGCAGCCATGAGGGAACAATATGCAGAGAAATTTCACACAACACTGACAGTGACGAGGGTGGGGCTCTATATGTGTAAAAAGGAAGCGGGTTAAACAGACAATCTTTAAGCCAACACAAGGATGGCAGTCTATTGATTATTGATGACCTTCACAGTGGGCGGGATGAAGCTGTTCTTACAGTGGTCTTTACGAGCCGGTGTGGGCTCCATGTGGTCGTGGTGCCGAACTGAAACTCGGGGACGAGGGATCTCAGCTAGCAGGAGACGGTGGCAGGAATATTGCAGTAGCTTCTTCCCGATGTGTCAGCTGAGGTCGAAGCGATGGTCGAAGGACCTGGGCGACCAGTGGGCTGACAGCTGATGTTAGAGGGAAGAAGGATGATCGTCTCTCTTGCCTTTTCGGTCCCTCTTCTAGTCGTGCCTGCTGCGTGGTGTACAAGAGGGAAGACAAGGCGGGGAAGGCAGAGGCGAGTTTTGGAAAAAGTTATGTTGATGTTCTGAAAGTTAGTCGCAGAGTTCGGGTGCCATAAATCATGAATGTACAGAGGGTAGAAATGATCGCTGGAGATCTGAGGATAAAGGAGAGTGCTGATCTGCTCCTTACTGCAGAGCTTCTTGTCCAAAATGACACCGAGCAGCAAAGAGGACTGAACAATCTGGATGGGGCTGGGGCCTACTGTTTTGTGACAGTGGAGGGAAGGGCAGCGGAGGGGGCTGGGGGCCTACTGCGACAGTAGGAGGTGGGACACGGTTGGAAGCAAGGCTGATATGCATGACTACGATCTTGGTGTAGCTCAGGGAGACGATGCTGGCAGGCAGGACGCTGAGTGTGTTCTGAAGGGTGATGTAATCAGGAAAGCTGTCGCCATCGCTAACACCAAATGTACAGCCGTCGACGTAATTCCACTGAGTAAGTGCACTGAACAAGGTATAGTTTATGAGGACGACGAAACCCAAGGGTCATTTGGCAAATCACAGGATTATGAAACATAAAAGATTAAAAAAAAAAAAAGAAAGTGCAGGTAGAAAATTAGAATCTGTCCGACGGGATGACTAAGGCAAGGGAGTGGAAGGTGGGGTGGCCTCTCGGAAGCGCACGGCCTGACGACGTTCTCTGAGGAAGTCTGTAAGCCACAGAATGACACTTCTCCCAAGCTCAAGGCTGATGGCTCTGATGATGACCAGGCCGACAGCTCAGGCGAAGTCAATGATGGTGAAAGCCAGAGATCTTGCTTCCCTCCAGGAAGCGACAGCTGGAGTCTCTGAAGCCGACGAAGCAGTAGATGGGAGAGGAGGTCTTCATACACCAAACTCGTGTGTCTATGGACCTTGCCATGTTTGTGGAATCCCAATTAAACAAAAAACTTTACAAAAGTTGGGCATTATGGCTACAGAATGGGGTCGCATCCAACTGAGAGACTGGGCTTGTTGACTTAGCCATTTGGGGAGACGCATAAAGTCTCCCACGCAGCAAGGCATGTTGTTCTCATCCGTATGGGTTGGGTCAAAGGCCAGAGTTGTACCGTCGTGCTCAAGGGTCGTGCCACTGTATAAAGGGATTAAGGGCACCCGCTTTACCTTCATGGTATCATCGTATATGGACGCACACTAAACCATCATGAACGTCCGTCACACCACTAAGGACGCCCACCATGCCACTACAGAAGCCCACTACAAGAATAAGGACAACCGCCCTACCACTAGGGATGCCTTCCACACCACACAGAACGCCTCTACAGACGCCCGACACACCACTAAGGACGCCCAATACACCACCCTACCATAACATTAACGACGACCATCACATTACTATATACGCTCACCATACCATCAAGGACGCCTCCCACACCATCAAGGACAACCATTACACCATCAAGGACGCCTCCCACACCATCAAGGACAACCATTACACCATCAAGGACGCCTCCCACACCATCAAGGACACCCAACACACGACTATGTTCAGCTGGTGATGGAGCGCGGGAGGTGACCGTGTGTCTGGCAGCCACAACAACACCTGTGGCTCGCGGTGGCCTGGCCTGCCGCCGTAGCACGAGAGTAACCTAATGCCGCAGCCGCAGCTGCCGCCACAGCTCACGACCGCTGTGCCGCCTGCTACTGCGGACTGACGGGGCCCAGGTGGACCCGTCCACAGGCCGAAAGTAGGCCTACACCACCTGCGGGCCACACCATACGGCACAACACGCACCACACGCTATCCGGTTCCAGGCACGCCCGGGTGACGCATCCACACTGGCTACCTACTGTACATGTTAATGATTCACGAGCCACACGCACCACCGTCTGCACCCACCGCCAGCACCCGACGGCAGCACAGAAACAGCCACTGTGGAGCGAACTGTTTCTTCAGCAGGATTGTTTCCTTACAGTGTAGCTTACTACGAGGGTTTACCATGGATGCGTTTGGGAATGGGCTTGAATGTTTCGCCTCAAATCCACGACTGACAGTGTTTGTGCCTCCTCACCTACATGAAAAGTCTATAATGTTTTTTTTAACGTATTTCTACTCTTGATCTGTGATTTTCATATTTCTTCCACTACCACAAACAGCCTCAGAGGGACCCGGTGGTCTGTCGCTGTCTGAATTCCTTTGTTCGTCTACACGAACAACAGAAGAAGGATCGGTCTTTTCATGTCATTAGAGATAACACAAAAGAGGAAGGGAGCGACAACAACATCCTGGCGTAGGAGGAGCGTCATCCCCCATCCACCCACACACCGCCCCCTCCAGCAACCACGCCCGCCCGGTGAATATTGCAGGAGACACCAGCCCCACACACACACACACATGCACACACACACACATCGCCATCCACACTGCTACTTGCTCGGGAAACACGCTGACTGTAAGCCAAGCCCTTCCCTCTACTTCCGTCTCTTCCACATTTCCTAGAACAAATTCTACATGACTGGTCATAAACTGCTTCATGAGTCTGTATCCCTGAGAACCTTCGTGACATGCGAGTCTTTCACCGGCTGAAACCAGACCCGACAGAGGTCCTCCCCAGCCCCTCAGGACGATACGGAGGGGCTCTGTCTTCCACCTTCCGGGTCCAACAAACCTCACCATCATACACCACGACGTTATCACAATCCTCACCCCCAGCCATCACCTTTATCGAGATCATATCAAACAGTCTCTATAAATTTCTGGCGGATCCTCAGTCTGCAATACACGCAGCTGCTTCGCCTTCATTTAGGGACGCCTATGCGACACCAGTAGCACACACACACGTGGATAATGAGGAGCCTATAAGAAGACCAGGCACCATAAACATGCGTAATGTTCAAGAGGTTGGAACAACTGTGTCCTGACGGCTCCCGGGATCAATCAATAACCACGATATACACAGCACACACACACACACACACACCCCAGGTACCTACACCACCATGACCTTCTCTGGCCTCGTTGAGTGATTGATCCGAGTGCCTGATTCACCAGTGTCACCCCCTGCTCTTCCGTCAGTCCCAGTGCTTCTGAAGGAGCAAGTTTATATCATAATGCAAAACTATGACTACTACATTTCGTTGCCGCCGGAGGGCTGTGAAAACTTCCACTGCAAATGCGACAGGCAATCCTGAATTTCTACGTATATGCGTGAGTGTATCGGCTTCCTATATATATATATATATATATATATATATATATATATATATATATATATATATAGATAGATAGATACAGACATAGATACACAGAAAAATAGACAGAGAGATAGACAGATAGATAGATACAGACATAGATACACAGAAAGATAGATAGATAGATAGATATAGATAGACAGACAGAAAGATTGATAGAAAGATAGACAGATATAAAGACAAATGTGTATACGCTATGGGTGAAACTGAATACTGGGAGGGGCGTCCAGCCACCTCAGACACACTTATGTTAAAAGACATAGCCATCGATCGCCCTTTTTTGAGGAATAAGAACACCAGACGACTGGTGGGGAGAGAGAGATAGAGAGAGAGAGAGAGTCAGCCCTGAGGCATTGTAACTGGGGTGTCTGGTTACAACCCAACCGATAGCATCACCTTAAAGAGGCACAGACTCTCAGACACCTGCTACTGACGACCCAAGGAACCTCCATAGCACTGTCTGGGGCCTTACCTAACCTTACCGCACGGATACTTTACGATGGTTTCGGAGGTCTTCTACCCACACATTTCCCGTCTGGTCCCTTACCTTTCCTTACCTTACATTACCTTACCTTACGTAATCCTTACGATGGTATCGTAAGATCTTCTACCCGCACAGCTCGGTCTGAGACCTTACCTTACGTGCACCATGCGACAGTTTCGGAGGTCTACTACCTCTACACCTCGGTCTGAGACTCCGCCTTACCTTACGTATACTTTACACGGCTTAGGAGACCTGGCCCCGCCATCACAGCTGGCTGGCTCTCTGGTCAAGCTACCGTGTTATTCCTCTGCCCAGCCAGGACTCCTGGGCCTCCAATATATATCCATCACACCCCCAGGGCTGGTCAGGACCTTCTTTAACTTTTCCACTGAACAGTAAGTCCAAGGTGTTTCTACTGGCTGCCAACAATGGAATACATAATTTTGCATCCCGCATGCTTACGCTGTTTCCCGTTACTGTACACATTCTAACATTTCATGACTGACAATTTAGTAAACATGCAGGACACCTGAATATGTGTAGCAAACACCAGTTACGGAGAGAAGTCCCCATCAGGCCAGGCCTGCAACAGAGTATAAAACTGAGAAATATATATATATATATATATATATATATATATATATATATATATATATATATATATATATATTAGTCTCAAAGTTCGAGATGAGGTTGCCAGGGGGATGGATGAACAGAGGAGGACCACTATACGGAGACTGTAGGGGAAAATTAAAGCTGGCCCGGCAACTGATACCCAGTGGAAGGTTGATTATGGACTCCCGTGGTGTAGCGGTCAGCGTTGCTGACCGTGGCGCATTCGAGGATCGTCCAGGGCCGAGCTTACAGGTTCGAATCCTGGTTGCGGCATTCAGTCCACAGTCAACCCAGCTGTTTAGCCACCCCGAGGGGCTGGTCAATAAAATGGGTATCTGGCTCCGCTAAAATGAAAAATAAATAAAAATTCTCTTTCCCTACTACCATATCTGTCGTCTGGGACAACCCTAAATGCCGAGATATACGAAAATGATACAATATACGTGACATACCCCTGTATAACCGTCTTTTGCCTTCTTTCCTACATGACAAGTCTAACCACACGGCTATCTCTGTTCCATGACTGCCGCTGTGTATGGTAAATAGAACCTGAACCTCTACGGTACACGGTGTTGTATAATACCTTAATAAAGACTCGCATAAGGAAATAATTTACGTAATGTAAAGTACCGTTTCGCAGAACAAAGATATGGACATCTTAATCTGCCATCCCCACTCATGATATATTCCGTGTACATTGTTCTGTACGTCAATTACCATCGCAAACAGAGACAGGGACACGACATAACTACACTATTATTATTTAATCAAAAGGGCGGAATACCAACATATGCAAAGCGACAGTTGCAGACATACGTGCGCTGAGACACTTATGTTCCAGGAGAAGACAGGGGCGTATTATTCCAGCAGGACATGAGCCCAATATTCCAGGACACATGAACCCAATGTTCCAGGAGACAAGAACCTCTGGATCCTGGAAACGAAAAGAACCTGATGTTCCAGAAGACGAGACGGAACCTGATGTTCCAGGAGACAACAGGAACCCGGCAGTTTAACACACACACACACACACACACACACACACACATACGCACACACATACACACACACATACACACACACATATAT
>JAYMFT010313791.1:0-10085 GCA_038088735.1 Panulirus argus | reverse complement strand
CCCCAGGGATAATATATATATATATATATATATATATATATATATATATATATATATTATCCCCAAGGTAGAAAAGAAAGAATTCTACCTCTGTATTATGTGTGTGTCATAGAAAGCAACTCAAGGGTGTGTGTGTGTGTGTGTGTGCGGTGTGTTGTGGTGTGGTGTGTGTGTGTGAATCCTCCCTTCCATTTTTTATTTTTCTAAAAGATAGAACAGAGAAGGGGGCCCAGTGAGAATTTTCCCTCCAAGGCTCAGTTCTCTGTTTATTATATTATGCATATATCTACATGTATTATGTATACATTTTACAGAGACTGAGGTAAGGATCAAATCTTAAGATTTTGAATTCATGACTTAACAGATCAACAAAAACATGTAAATCCTTGAAATTAATTTGTTTAGCTAACAACTTTGACATTTTATAGTATTCTAATTCAATTGTTCTCTTCTTGATGATCTTGAAGAGTATATTCAAATTTGGCACTGTAATGATGCTGACCCTTTATTTCATATCTAAATCCTAAAGACCCTGGGAATTGATATGGCAGATAATTTCAAATAATTTCTAATGGTCATTATTTCAACAGTGGTTAAATTTTGTCATGTCACATTCATGAGGTTGCATCAAATGGTTTGTATTCGTCATGTACTATGAAAATCTCATGTATGCAAAGTCATTATGTATGTATGAAAGAGTATGTAAAAGGATCAGAAATCAAAGTTACTAGAGAAAAAATGCTTTTCCCCCCAAAGAAAGAGTTTGGGGAAATCACTTTGGAAATGTGAGAATTTATCCACTTTATTTGGTACCACTAGATGCCTTTACAATAATACACAATTTTATGGGCAGACTATCATGTGACAAAATCATAAACCTTCAGTGGTGTTTATGAGGTTTCACATTACCAGACCAACATGCTTTAAATGTCAACAGTGAGGTACCTTGTCACAATTACAACCTACTAAAACAAAGATTCCAACCAACTTTGAAATGAAAATATTACTCTGCAATGTTACATGAAACACCGAGTTGAGGTTTATGCCTTAATCAACTTAATTAAATTTCTTAAATGATTTTTTTCATTGTTAAAACTTAATTTTCATTACCACTACAGCTGTCAATAAAAGAATGCAAAAAGGGAAAACTTGATTATTTTTAACAACTGCATTAATAACAAATCAGTTCAGGATTTAGGTACTGTCATTACATATATATTTTCTTTATCCATTTAAATTTTTTGATAACTTGCTCCACTTCACATGTTTCCCAAGTTGCTAATAAGGAAAAAATCCTGATTGATACTGGCACTGCAAATCCTGAAATGAATTGCATTCACACCAAGTAACAAATTATTTACATCAACACTCTAGACTCACACAAGTTTACAGTATCTTACAATATCCTCATTTTATATATCTATTATAGCTCATAATAATTCTAAAAGTATTTAATGTGGTAAAACCATTCCTTACAAAAGAAACAAAATACTCATAGGTAAGTATTTAACACAGAACCATTATGTTTAATTACAGTGTGATATTCAAGATTTAAAATTTTTCTAAAAGAATAACAAAGATCAGTTATAAATTGCTGTTACAATTAAAAGCTCTATTTTTGTTGTGCTAATCTTATTCTAAACTAAAATTCTCAAATGATTTAAATGGAATGATTTTTGAAAACTTTGATTATAACTGAAAGTCTAAAAACATACATAAAACATGAGCAAATGTATCAGTAACACTAGTTATAATGGCAATACTGTATTAAAAACTATGTGAAAGTTAACATTCTAGCTAAAGGTAACATCCTTTACACCATCGAACACTTTTCATAGGGAGGCAACCTCCTAAGCAAGAAGGTTTAGCTTCAGGGTCTGATACAAGTTAAACTTGTAATATTTTGACACCTACCATAACATTCATTTATTCCATGGGCATTTTTTTTTTTTTTTTTTTTTTTTTTTTTTTAGCAATGCATTTGATTCATAAAGATCATCCTCTACAGCTGAAGTATTATAATTTTTATTCATCCTCATTAACTGGCACGGTTTAACTGAATCACTGGCATTTATGACTAATTTCAACATGATGGTGAGACATGACTCTAATCAAGAAGTAACTTTCCTAGTTTCAAGTTACAAATGTGCTGAGTTTTATTAGTCAGCATGATGTGCTTCCTTCCACTAAATTGTAAATCCAACATTCTACTCTTGTGAAGATCAACCACACATTATATACATGAAAGATCTAATGTGTATGGAGTAATCTGCCTTTATCCTTAGAGAAATAAAAATCACACTTTGAAGTGAATGGAAAAATCTCACTAATCTTGGGGGAAAAAAAAAAAAAAAAAAAAAAAAAAAAAAAAAAAAGTGAACGGTCCCAATAACTGTCATTTTGACAAAAATAATCCTGTCAAGAAATTTTATAAACCAAATATTTTGGGAGTCTGAACTTCCTGAGTTAGACATGGAAGTTTTAATATCTTCCATTAAGGCATTTGGCAAAATGTATATATCTTTCAGTAAAGTAGATTGCCTATACTGTAAAAAGCTATAAAATGTTTTTTCATCGAATCTACTAAGAAAAAATATTGACTTTTAACCTCTTCATCTATATGTAGATGATCATATGATGAAATTTTCTGCATGTATTGATGAAAGTATATGAAAATATGCATATAAAACTTGATCAAATTTGATAATGTAATCTCATTTACTCCTGGTTGCAGTATTTTATTACAAAAGAATCATTTGAAATGTGACAGAATTTGAGTTATCTAAAATGGGTTTTTCCCATACACTCCATATTACACTAGGAGTTTTCTGTTCTAAAGAAAGTTAACTCACACTGGCAGTGACATTTAGATTTGGTGTACTTTTATGAAGGAATACAATACAAAGTAATCTTGATAAAGTCATGAACTGAACCAGGACTTGGGAGAGTTGATAACATGAATGTTAATGCTGGATGGGCAATGCATATATTATTATGTGCAGGTAAAAAAAGACATTGTTCTAGTCAATGACATGGTGTAAAACATATTCTTTACAATCATCACACAAGTGATAACTGCATATGATAGGCAAGAAAGACCAGATCTTTTTGGGAAAATAAATAACCTGGTAATTAAAGTTTGAGGAACTGTAGTTACTGCAGAGAAAAATTTTTGTTTCTGATTTTTTTACTAAAAAAATAGCAAATAAGAGGACAAAAAGCCATGGGAATAACTGGAAACACCACAATATTATTAACCTATTCTACTATGTAAATCATCTTTATTAATATATGCATGAGCAAATATTATCAATATGTCCCAAGTGTACTGCCTCTGAAAGGAACATTTTTTTTTATACTTGTTTGCCATTTCCCACATTCACAGGGTAATGCCAGAAACCATAACCTCCAACCACATCCAAAAACAGCATACTGTTCTGTGGCTTCTCAAACCATTTCATTTGCCCTAGTTCAGCCCACCGACAGTATGTCTTCCCCTGTATTGGTAACACATTGCTCCAGTTCTCTCTACATGTATGCCTCACACACTCCCAAGTGTTCTAACCCCAGTAACTTAAAGCCTCTTTCACTCCAGCTTTCCATTTCCCTGTCAGTCTCCCCCTCCCTCTTGCTCACTCCACTTTAGCAAGAATAGCCTCGTAGTCAAGTTCTCTTGGCTTGTCTTTTCCATTTGTCTGTACTATTTCAGTATACCCTGGTCAGCTGTCTCAGTCATACTCACTCATTACCATATACCTCACAGTCATTTTCTGTGTGATCAACTTTCCTCACACCATATTGTCCTCAGGCATTTCTTTTTTACCATGTTCACCCTCATTTATTTTTCTGTCATTTTGGGTACCAGACTTGTATCCATACACCACTATCAGGACTACTATATCATCAAACAAATATCTTAGCCCTCAAAGACAGTTATCTCTCCTTCCACACACACTTTACTGCAGCCAGGACATTTGCCCTCTCTCCCACTTTATGGTTACTTCAGCTCCCATAGTTCCACCTGCTATCATGTCCAGTCCCAGGTGTTTAAAGTGCTCCACCTCCTCCAGTTTTCACATTCAACTTTACACTCTGACCAACCTATTTTGTTCCTCTGCTAAATCTAATAACCTCTCTTTTATTCACTTTAACTCAACTTCTTTCACACACACACTTCCAAGCTCAAATACTTTGTTCCTTGATTAAGTCTGCCACTAAAGCTTGTCATCTTCAAACAGTAACTGATTCATCTGCCAGTCCCCCTACTTCCAGCATACTGCAGACCTACCCCCCTTTCCAAGACCATCACATTTACCTCCATCACCACTCCATCCACAAGCAGGTTAAATGGCCATGGTGACTTCAAACAAACTTGATGGAGACCCAATCTCCACTTGAAATCCCTCACCCTTCCCCCTTTGATCTTTCATATACATCTTACTGTTATGATAAAAAATCCTCACTGCATCTAATAGCTTTCCTCCCAAAACATTTTCACTGCACCTTCAAAAGGCACCTTTGTTGGCACAATCATACACTTTCTCCAAGTTCATAAATGCCACAAACAAACTTCTCTCTTCCTCGAAGTATTTCTCCCACAAAAATTTTCAAGGCCAACATCTGATCTAAACATCCTCTATTACTGAAGCCACACTGCTCCTCTTCAGTCTGATGCTCTATGCATGCCATCACTTTACAGTCACCACTCTACCATACACCTCTATCTATTTATATTGCTGATTAATGTTCCCCCTGGGAACTCCTATGAAAAGGGTGGCTGTGTAAACGTGTTACCACTTATCCCTGTCCTTACATGCCTCCCTCGTATATTCCACTCCATGAATTCTTCCATTTCTTTCCCTCCAGTGCTCTTCTACTTTACTTCCCATACAACTTACCAGGAACACTAAACAGACTTATACCTCTGCAAATTTGGGCACTTGATTATTACTTAAATCTTTAGTCTATACCTGAGAGCCTGGTATTTTGTGATGGGCACTTCTATTTCTCACACAATCTTTTCAGGCCAACATCTGATCTACACATCCTCTACTACTGAAGCAACATTGCTCCTCTTAAGTCTGATGCTCTGTGCATGCCACCACTTCACAATCACCAATCTCATGTACATCTTTATCTCTATATATCTCTGACGCCCATTCCCTTCAGGAACTCGCATAAAATGGGTGGCCGTGACAAAAGTGTCTCCACTTATCCCTGTCCTTATATGCCTCCCTTGTACACACCATTCCATGCATTCTTCCCCAGTTTCTTTCCCTCCAGTGCTCCTCCACTATTTCCCATATAACTCAACTGGAATACTCAACAGACTTATACCTCTGTCTGAACCCCAAAATCGGATATTTTGTGATGGGCACCTCTTATCTTATACAAAGTTTTCAGAAAGTGAAAAACTATTAACCTCATAATTGTACTGATATAAAAACAAGAAAGATAAGAGTTATCTGCTTGTGACATACTAATGCAAGACTTTTGTAATATCATAACAAAATACATACAAGAGTGATAATCTCCATGGTCTCGGCTAACACTAACCAACAGGTTTGGCAAATAGAACAATTTCTACTATAGGTAATGGAACATCATTATGTTCTTACAAGAAAAAAAAGATACTACTATGCAACTAGTATTTCCTAAAGATTGGTTGCATCCTCTAATGTTGAAATGATTTGGCTAGTTTAGGTTACAGCTAATAATCAAATTCAGGGTTAAGCAAAGTTATAAAGAGTTACTGACAAAGAACCAATTACAGCTACAGATGAACCTTCTTGCATACGAGGTTACTACCTCACACACAGATACCATGAAAGGAATTACTTCAGCTAAAAACTAACAAATGCTATAATCATAATACTATTTGTTTATTGTTAAAGCATACAGTAAACCTAAAAGTAAATAAATTCAGTTTCTGAAAAGGTAGAGGCTCCTTTTATTTAAGGACTGTAGCAGACATTACAATAAAAAATTATATACATGTGTCACAAGACTCAAAAAGCTTTTGCCTTTTTCCTAAGAATCTGTTACCAATGCCTTATAAATTAACAGGTTAAGTATCCTCATGCTGTTGAAGAAATCTGGTTCCCTCTTGCCTACTATTTTTCCCCCTACAGATAATGTCAGTCATATTTCTTTCCATAATCTTAAATAGCATTTAACACACTCCATGATCATTTCTGTTTATACTAAATATGCAATTTTCACGATATTAAAAAGGAAAATTTGAATTTTTTTTCTGTATGATACTCGAATGTGTAGGTCAAATCTTTAGATGATCAGACCGTGTAATTAATAAAATAAACTACAAAGACCAGTGCAATTTTAACTTTGAACTGCTTTAGTAGTTTATCTATATTAGGCTCCCAAGACTAAGGCTGTTTAAATTCGATATAAAATATATGCTCTGAACAGGGATACAGTCACCAGTTTCATCCAGGTATTGAAAATAATTGCACTGACAACTTGAAGCTAGAGGCAAGCCTCTTGGCTCCAAAATATATGTGTATTCTCTCTTCAAACAGCACTCGTCAGATTCTATTACTTATCTAAATTAGTAATCAACAGACTGGATGGATTCCCAGTGCTTGGGATGCTCAACATCATTTATCAGCCTGATGCGTGATGAATCATATGATACCCTTTTTTTACATGTGTGTCATGCAGCATAACTCATTGTGTTACCCTTAACCGTTTTTATGAATTCCAGATGATAATACCACTTGTATTCTGTTCATATCTCATTCACAATATCATATACCAAGTAAAACATCACCAATTACTGAATCAATCTTTAATGTATAAAACAAGACTCCACATACAAATTGTACAGCACATGAAGCAAGTAATAAAAAATTGAAAGTCCCACTCTGTTACATTATGTACCTCTTTCTGGGAGAAATCATTAACAATGAAGAGTGGCAAATATCCCTTTTGTCATTTTAAATGTTCTACTTGAGATATAGTGACACACTCGTTCTTTGCCTCCTATTTGTTTCTTATTTCTTGTCAACATGCATGTATATTAATGTACTAGAAACTTACTGAAATAATCTTTGTGAAATGGTTCGTAATAACAGTGAATTTTTCTCATTTACAATTGCTTAATATTTTCCCAATCCAAATGTTTTGCCATACAAAATCAATATTACATAAAATCACATATATGAGTTAACTGCATAATATATTTTTCATAAACAAATTTCACATTTTATTTGAACTTCTGCCTAGCATATGTTAAAGTTGTTTAAACATAAAATTAGTTTCAGGCATTAACTGGAAAGAGAAGACTAAACTTGCAAGTAGCTGCCACATGAAGTTGTAAGTGTATGGCAGTCTACTAAAAATACAATAAAAAAAATATAGTATTGATTCAACACCTTTGGTCACTTCTGAGGTAGCCAGTTGGTCAAAAGACCTTCTAGAAGACTGGTAATAGTAAACACACCTAATACTAAGAGAAATGCTTTTACTAACATTTTGTGGAACCATCATACATCCATCTCATTTTCCTAATTACAAAAGTCACTATCTTATCTGTTTCTAATACATTATCACACACACATACACAGTGTAAGGGTTGACCTGATCACACCCTTTTTAAGTTTCTAAAATAGATCGATGATGCATACAGTGAACAGCTTTTCGAAAAATGTAAGGGGCGAGGAATCATTGGACATGAAATTAAGCAGGTAACTTGTTAAAAGAGAATGTTTATTGTATATGAATGGTGGATTAATGAAAAAAAAATGACTGAGAACATGGTTAATCCAGACAGTATACATAAATTTAAGAAGTTGTAAGATATTAGGGGAATGTTCAAGAGATGGGCACCTTGAGTATAACACTCCCTCCCTATCAGTGCAAATAGGTGATTACACACACACACACATACATACTTCCTTACTTACTACCTTCCTTCCTACCACATGAGTCCCTTCAACCCTTATGATGCTCCTACAGCATTCAGAAAGCATGCTACATCCACCAGGACCACTGGTCATAAAGTATCGTTATATGTGTGTGTCTATGTTTTTACTCTTCCAAAAGAAGGAACAGAGAAAGGGGCCAAGTGAGAATTTTCCCTCTAAGGCTCAGTCCTCTGTTCTTAACACTACCTCGCTGACGTGGGAAACGGTGAATGTGTATGAAAAAAATATATATACATTTCATTATTGTCATTATACTTGATTGCAGTTTCCCGCATTTGCGAGGCAGCACCAGGAAACAGATAAAGAAAAACACATACACTTATATATACATATACACACATACATGAACATATACATATACATACATATATATACAAATGTACATATTCATATTTACTTGCTTTCAACAATTCCTCGCAACACCCCACCCCACAGAAAACAGCATCGCCATCCCCTGCGTCAGTGAGGTAGGACCAGGAAACAAAGAAAGGCCACATCTGCTCACATCCATACACGAGCTGTCATGTGTAATGTACTGAAACCACAGCTCCCTATCCACATCCAGGCCCCACAGACCAATCCATGGTTTACCCCAAACATTTCACATGCCCAGGTTCAGTCCACTGACAATATGTTGACCCCAGTATACCACATCGTTCCAATTCACTATTCCATGCACGCGTTTCACCCTCCTGCAAGTTCAGGCCCCAGTCACTCAAAATCTTTTCCTATTCATCCTTCCATTTCCGAATGGTCCCTTGCCTCTCTTTGTTCCTTCCACTTCTGACACATATATCCTCATCAAACTTTCCTCACTCATTCTCTCCATATTTCTAAACCATTTCAAAACACCCCCTTCTGCTCTCTCAATCACACTTTTTATTTCCACACATCTCTCTTACCATTTCATTACTTAGTCGATCAAACCACCTCACAACACACTGTCCTCAAACATTTCATTTCCAATACATCCACCCTCCTCTACACACATTCTATAGCCCACGCCTCGCAACCATATAATGTTGTTGGAACTACTATTCCTTTAAATATACACATTTTTGCTATCTGAGATAATGTTCTCCATTTCCACACATTCATCGCTCCCAGAACCCTTGCCCTTCCCCCCACTCTATATATAACTCACTTCCGTTTCCATGGTTCCATTCGCTGCCATGTCCACTCCCACATATCTAAAACACTTCACTTCCTCAAACTTTTCTCCATTCAAACTTAACTTACTTCCCAACTAACTTGTCCCTCAACCCTGCTAAACCTAATAACCTTGCTTTTATTCAAACTTACTCTCAACTTTCTCCTTTCACACACTTTTCCAAACTCAGTCACCAACATCTGCAGCTTCTCACTTGATTCAGCCACCAGTGCTGTACCATTAGCAAACAATAGCTGACTCACTTCCCAGGCCTTCTCACCCCCCAACAGACTGCAAACTCACTTCTCTCCTCAAGACTCTTGCATATCTATCTAGATATCTATCTATCAATCTATATATCTGATGCCTGTTCCAACTGGAACTCCCTCAAATGGGTGGCCATGGCATCAGAGTCTCCATAACTAAAGAACTCTAGTGCCATTTCTTGGCCTTTAGTGCCACACCTTAACAGGTCACTGACAGAGGGCAAGTATAGTGCAGTGTTTGCAGAGGCTCCTACCTAATGTTCCTAACGACTACTACTATCTAATACTCCTATTATCTATTACCACAATGTTTCTACCTGCTACTATCTACTGCTCCCACCATTTTGCCAAAAGGCAGAGTAATCACACAGTGCTCACCACATAAAAATTTAGAGCTATGAAGAATGAGCTGCATAAGTTAAGTGTTGTCTACTGTCACATATGACAAGGGTAGATTGTAGGTTTGTGGACAGAGTACAAGAAGTCCACATGTTAGTGAGGCAGAAAGAAAAGACAGCTACCTAGGTCAGAGGAGAGCAACTTGGCAACCACTAAAGTGCTGGCTCACAAAGCAGATGTCACTAACCCTCCTGATACCCAGGTAGGTAGTACTGGTAGTACACCTCCCTGGTCATTGGCTGCCTTCCAACTACTACCTACTTGCATATATATATATATATATATATATATATATATATTATTTTTTTTATTATTTTTATTATA
>JAYMFT010313780.1:0-10085 GCA_038088735.1 Panulirus argus | reverse complement strand
TACCACACATCTCTCTTACCCTTACATTACTTACTCGATCAAACCATCTCACACCACATATTGTTCTCAAACATTTCTTTTCCAACACATCTACCCTCCGTACAATCCTCGCAACCATATAATATTGTTGGAAATACTATTCCTCAAACATACCCATTTTTGCTCTCCGAGATAACGTTCTCTCTTTCCATATATTCTTTCTTTGCTCCCAGAACATCCACCCCCTCCTCCATTCGCTGCCAAGTCCACTCCCAGATATCTAAAACACTTCCCTTCTTCCAATTTTTCTCCGTTCAAACTTACATCCCAACTAACTTGTCCCTCAACTATGCTGAACCTAATAACCTTGCTCTTATTTACATTTGCTATCAACTTCCTCCTTTCACACACTTTTCCAAACTCAATCACTAAGTTCTGTAGTTTTTCTCTCGTATGAACCACCATTGCTGTATCATTGGCGAACAAGAATTGACTCACTTCCCAGGCCCTCTCATCCCCACCAGACTGCCTACTCTCCCCTCTCTCCAAAAATCTTGCATTTACCTCTCTAACCACCCCCATCCATAAACGAATTAAACAATCATTGGGACATCTCACACCCCTGCCGCCTACCGACCTTCACTGAGAAGCAACCGCTCTCCTCTCTTTTCTACTCGTACACTTGCCTTACGCCCTTGATAAAAACTTCTCACTGCGCCTAGCAGCTTACCTATCACACCATATATTCTTAAGACCTTCCACAAAGCATCTCTGTCAATCGTATCGTATGCCTTCTCCAGATCAATAAATGCTACATACAAATCCATCTATTTTTCTAAGTATTTCTCACATACATTCTTCAAAGCAAACACCTGATCCAGATATCCTCTACCACTTCTAAAACGACACTGCTCCTCCCCAATCTGATGATCTGAACATGCTTTCACTCTCTCAGTCAATACCTTCCCATATAGTTTTCCAGGAATACTCAACAAACTTGTATCTCTATAGTTACAACACTCACTTTTATCCCCTTTGCCTTTGTACAATGGCACTATACATGCATTCCGCCAATCCTGAGACACTTCACCATGATCCATATATAAAATGAATATTCTTGCCATTCGATCAACAACAAAGTCACCCTTTACTTAATAAATTCCACTGCAATAACATCCAATTCCCCTCCTTGCTGTATTTCATCTACCGCAAGGCTTTCACCACCCCCCTTCTCTCCACCAAACCACTGTCCCTGACTCTCTCACTTCGCAAGCCACCCCGAGCAATACACCCTACATCTGCCACTCTAACATCAGACACATTAAAAATCTTTTATCTTTCTAAATACTCACTCCATCTCCTCCTCACTCCATCACTACCTGTTATCACTTCCCCCTTTTCCCCCTTCACCGATGTTACCAACTGTTATCTTATCTTATGCACGTTATATACCTCTTTCCAATACATCTTATTCTCCCTGAAGTCTAACGATACTCTCTCCCCCAACTCTCATATGCCCTCTTTTACATCCTTTGAACCTTTCTCTTGACCTCCTGCAGCTTTCTCTTATACATCTCCCATTCATTTGCACTCCTTCCATGTAAGTATCGTTCAAACGCCACTCTTTACTCTTTCACTAACTTCTTCACCCCAACAATTACCACCGTTCCTAATCTGCCGACCTTCCACCTTTCTCATGCCACATGCATCTCTTGTACTGCTTCCCTAAATACATCCCATTCCTCACTCACTCCCCGCACTTCATTTGTTCTAATTTTTTGCCATTGGACACTCAGTCTCTCCTGATATTTCTTCACACAAGTCTCCTTTCGAAGCTCGCTTACTCTCACCACTCTTTCCTCCCCGACATTCTCTCTTCTTTTTTGAAAAACTCTACAAATCTTCACCTTCGCCTCCAAAAGATAGTGTTCAGACATCCCACCAGCTGCCCCCCCTCAGTATATACACATCCAAAATTCTCTTTTTCACGCCTATCAATAAATGCGTAAGCTAATAATGCCTGTTGACCATCTCTCCTACTTACATACGTATACTTGTGAATATCTCTTTCTTTAAACCAGGTGTTCTTAATCACCAGTCTTTCTTCAGCACACAAATCCACAAGCTCTTCACCATTTTCATTCACAACACTAAATACCCCATGTGCATCAATTATACCCTCAACTGCCACATTACTCACCTTCGCTTACACACTCACTCAGCTGCTTCCAGAACACATACCTCTCAAGATCTTTCTTCTCATGACCAGGTGCTTCAATACCAATAATCACCCATCTCTCACCATCCACTATCGGCTTTACCCATATCAATCTGGAATCTACTTCCTTACATTCTATTACACACTCCCACAACTCCCGCTTCAGGAGTATTGCTGCTCCTTCCTTAGCTCTTGTCCTCTCACCAACCCCTGACTTCACTCCCAAGACATTTCCAAACCATTCTTCCCCTTTACCCTTGAGCTTCGTCTCACTCAGAGTTAGAACATCCAGGTTTCTTTCCTCAAACATACTACCTATCTCTTCTTTCTTCACATCTTGGTTACATCCACATACATACAGACACCCTAATCTGAGCCTTCGAGGAGGATGAGCTCTCCCCGCTTGACTCCTTCTGTTTCCCACTTTAGAAATTGAAATATATAGCGTTAATGGGATGGCCTTAGTTGCTCGTGCCGCCTCAGCCAACATGAAAAAAATAATATCTAATTTCTGATTTAATAAAAAGTATAATTCACTTTCAGCAGCCCGTCAATTACTCTTATAGCATTCCTTCTGCAGCTGACAAAAGATGTGGGTTTCTTCTTCACTGATTTGTATGAAACTATGAAAAGTTTGGTGTTGTCGAAATGTGCCTCAGAAAACCAATTCATTTTTTTTCCCTTTTTTGTTATATCATTATAAGAGTAGGAGCACATATGACGACATATTGTTGGAAATATAGACGGTAACCTTATAAAGCTTTGTGCTATAGGAAGATAATATCTTACTATTATTGAAAGTTTATGACGAAATCATTCAGTTCTTGGATTTCATGAATTCTCAACATTAAACATTTTCGCTCTGGAAGTGGACAAAGAATCCTCTTACTGTTATCGCAGGTAGAGGAAATGTTAGTTTCCCAACATCTGTGTACAGAAAACCAACATGTACAGTTACTACTAGAAGATCAGATGCATTATTACCACCTAGATGTTAATCTAAACCTAATTTCAGCTTCGATAAACAGTACAAAAAGATAATATTCAAGGATTAAATTCTTGCTGGGTAGATTAATTAACTTTGTTAATCATATCTCAAGAAAAAATGGCTTTCCGTTAAGTAGAAGGTGTCGTTCTCAGGATCCTGAATAAACATTTTCATCAAGAAAGAACAGAATTATGCTGTACTTAAAGACAGAAGCTATGTGAAGATATTGTACCCTGCCCCAGTCAATCAGTTTCTTATTTGGTAGTTTACAACTTTTGCAGTCATGAAAACAACAAAGCTAGTATTGATCAATACCAAACTTTTTGGATTTTTCATGTTTAATGATAAAATCATGGTATCTTTCACTTTTTCTTTTTTTTTCCTAATGGCATAAACAGAACATACACCAGTCGAAAACCATATCGGGTGGGTGATAGACAAAGAAAGCAGAAATCATTCAGGTTCCTGCAGGTATATGTAGACCTCACTACAAGGTATAGAAACGTCATTGGAAAAGACAAAAGAGGGATGATATTTTCACAGCTTAGCTGCTCGAGTAAAGGTCAATCCTCGAGTGGCTGGTCTGCGCGCTGAAACTGTAGGCAACAACAGCCAGGCGCGTGCCGCGCCTTATGATAAGGCGCAGACACATGCTGACAGCTTACGAAAACGTTGTCTAAGGCAATATTTGTAGAACTAAGAGAAAGCAGAACGTCGCGCTGTACAGAGAGGGAAGATTGACGAGAGATGACGCCAGGAGAATCAGTGAGGATTTTGATTCCACTCTGGTGAATAGAGAGGTGGAAGAAGTACGCTATAACGGAGCGATATGGAACCCCTGTACGGATGAAGTAGCTATTCACAAGAAAAATGATAATGGGAACAAATGTAACACCCGCAGCTTCTACGATGTTGATTTTGAGGGGTTTGCAAGATTACCAAGAGGACATTGTTATGTACGATATGTTCATTAGTTATTACAAGGCTGAATTATTGTGTTCTAAAATAGAACAGAGGGAAAAGAATCGGTCTTATATAAAGGTATAGGGAGAAATTGCGCTTTAACCACAATGAAACAACTAGGTTACTCTTTTCCCATTCAGAGATGCTGCACAGGTGAAAACAGTGGAAGGACACATGTCCAGTGCGAGATAGGTAACAAGATCTTAAGAGAGGTGGGAAAGTGAGGTGAAGTGTGCAAAGTGGAATCATTAGCATAAGATTTGATAGGGTTAGAAGCAGAAGAGATATCAATTATAGATGAAAGAGAGAGAACGTAGGTGACAGGACAGAACTCTGAGGAACATCACCGTTAATAAGATGGGAGGGGATGTATCCATCAATGAGTATTGCAGCTGAAAGGACAGAGAGGAAAGTAAGTATCTGGAAACAGTTCGAAGAAGAGAGGCAAAAGGGAGGAAGTATGGAAAGTAAAGACTTATGCCACACTGTTAAATGTTTTGGAGATGTCGAGGGCTACGGAAGAAATTTCACAAAAAAAAAGAAAAAATCCCCGAAAGTCGAAGACCACATGTGGAAAAGACCAGGAAGAAAATAATGGGATTCGAAGTGTTCCAGGAAGTGAAAGTTAAAGAGACTTTCAAAAAAATTTGGAGATAGCAGAACTAAAAATGATAAGTTTGAAGAAAATCAGGTACCACAGAAGAGCGGTGCCGAGCAGCAGCAGTAGCACATGTATGTGGGAAGTCCGAGAGATGAAGGAGGTTGCTTGTCTTTTTCTTGAAATTTTCTTTTCGGGACGCATTGTACCTGTTGTCGGTCAAACATATCCAGTTTACTGTGCCATAGAGTAGCGTAAGAATTCTTCCCCAGCCTGAGCGATCTCTTTGTGAGCTGTAGTCGGGGGTAACTGAAGGCCTTCACCACTTGCTTCTCGTGTTCCATCCACTTCAAAGCTATGGAAATGCTTTTATTCCCCTCATCGGTATGTAGCTGACCTTTTGGCTCCTGGATTGATCTGATGTCAAAAAAACAAAAACAAAAAAAGACTTCCTTTAAGCTTTGTCTGTGTACGGATTCCGCAGAAACACAATGAGGTATGGGAAGTCAAGGCCACAAGCATCGTGAGTATGCTTTCGTCAGACTGAATATCCTTCATCATCAGGGTCTGAAGCAGCGGGAGCAGTCCAAGTGTTCATAGACTGCTTGTCTTACCTCTGTCTGGGCACTTTGCAGACCTTGAGATACGAGCTCGATCGGGCGTCCTGCGTTCCTTCGATTTCTAGAGAAACTTTCCTGAGCGACTATTGTCAAGAGATTACTAATGTCTCTCCTGTTCTGATTTGTGGCCCAGAATCTACTCCGTCGGACACCGTGGTTGCATTTGGTACATGGTTGTACTGCACGCAGTAATCGCGGATTGCACACAGTAATCACATATTGCACGCAGGAATCACTTATTGCACGCAGTAAGCACATATTTGTGCATAGGTCGCTGGACGAGACCATAGAACAAAATGGAGGAGATCACAACCGTTCAAGACGTAAGGAATATCCTGAGGTAAATCTTCTTCATCAGAGACGAAGAGAGCAGCAAGGACCACCAAACGCAGCCCTTGTTGGCTGATTCATGGGAACTTTATCGTAATGGGATGAGTTCTGGGCGCGTGGGTACAAGTTCATACTTTAGGCGCGTAGCCATGTCAAGC
Source organism: Panulirus argus (assembly GCA_038088735.1). Classification (NCBI taxonomy): domain Eukaryota; kingdom Metazoa; phylum Arthropoda; class Malacostraca; order Decapoda; family Palinuridae; genus Panulirus; species Panulirus argus. Next base: position 4,231 of record JAYMFT010313780.1, on the reverse strand, counting down.
CTTTAATCTAATACTGACAAGATACGGTTGAGTATATGTTATAGGTTTATTAAAACCTCCTTGCCATGCATTCTGAATACATTTGTCAATGATGCAATTGGCTGCACTCTCTTCTTGTCCTGCAGGTTTACGTTTAAAAATACCTGACTTATCGTATCTCCCTGATGATATCCCCACTCATTGCTTCATCACAGTTCACTGACTCATCAGCGATCATCCCTATAGATAAAAATCAAGTATCCTTGGTTGTCTGGATTCAAGTGGTGAGCGTTTATTCAATTACTCAAGGAAAGGATTGAAGCTGACGTTGTCTTTAGTCTTGTTGGCCTGAGCTTCTTCTGTTGTTCCAGCAAGGAAAGGGGTCTGCCAAGTCCTTGAGTAGATGTGATCAGTGATCGTGTAGGATACTGACGATGATGCGTTTATGATGCTCCAAAGCAATGCCAGTCATCTACCTGCCATATGTCCAGCTTCCCCTCTGTAAAGAAACAGCAGGTGAATCCCACCTAGAATTAGAATTACATTGCCAATGGCCTGTGAAGAGGAGGATGTAGCATCTCTCTAATGCATTCTTTACGTTAAATGGTTGATCAAAATTGATGACACGTGATGCTTTTCGTCTTTTCTTGCATTCTTTCACTGCAAATTGCAGGGTTTTATAAAATGTTGCTGAACTTCGTCGGGTCAAGGTATATATAGGAACAAATAATCTACGGCTTTGGCTAAATAAGCTCCTGAATCCTGCATCACTTTCTGCATGGAGTCTGCCCATGAAGGTTCTGGAGGTATATCCTTGCTCCCCTCCTTTGTGTATGATGAGGTAGATTTACTGCAGGACATGACATATGTCTTGGACAGAGATTAGAATCGCCCTGCTGTCGTCTACCCTCTGTCCAGTGACCTCTGCACATTTTTTGTGACTGCTACGTGCAGTAGCACGTGCAGATCCACTATGGAACAAACACAACCGTGGTGTTCGATTGGCATTGTGGACCATGAATCGACCAAAGCATAACAAAAAAGAAAAAAAGGCCGTGAAAATCAGCATTAATCTCATGACAACAGGTCTTCAGGTAAATCTCCTTGGCAGTGGAGGAGACACAGGACGGCTCAACACAGCGTGATCTAATCGTACGCAAAAAGTGTCCAGAAAGAGGGAAGAGAGGCAGTCAGTGATGAGGTCACTTGGATTGTAGTCATTGCTCTAGCCCTTGCTGGCGATGGACATTCTGTCCATTCGGGAAGGAATAGGTGACATTAAGAGTAACTTCCTATCCCTTCACACCATCACCTGTGATGCAACGATAGTTTCGTAACGACAGACGATAGAAAAAAAAAAAAGATATTCATCGCTTTGAACGGGAAGGAATGCTTAAAGCAAGTGGGTGAAGGCCTTCAATGACCCCATTACTACGCACAAAGACATTGTTCAGGCTGGAGAAAAACTCCCTCTGGCATTCTGTGCCTCAGCAAACGTGAAATGCTTGAAAGAGCAGAGGCGGAATGCATCAAAGGAAAAAAAGAAAGACAAGCAACACCTTCCAACTGTCGGCCTTGCTACCTACAAGTGCTGCTGCTACTCGTCAAAAAACCATTTCGGAATTGCTTGTAGATGTTTCAGTGGGTTGAGTATGGTAGAGAAGCAATCACGCAAAACAACACACTGTTGGTCCTGTACCTACTGAATTGCAATCAGTTCCTAAAAATCTGTTCTTACAACTGTAAATCTGGTGAACAGGGGATCTCCTGTTCAGCAGTGTGCAGGTATGTGGAAGTTTTATGTTCTGGCATTGCTAAAACTTGAACAAGAATTTGGGGACGAATGAGGATCATCGATAAGGAAGTCTTTCTATATTTTCATTTATTTTTTGCATATTATCAAACGGAACTTTTTTTTCTCTCTTTGTATATATTGCCTCATGTCTCTTTCGAATATTTCTCTAATCGTATAACAGAATCGAGATCACAGACATTACTTATAAAACTGAAAAGATATTAGTATGTTGCAAATAACATTTGTATTAGTGTCACTTGAATATGTTAAAGAAGGTAAAGATGAAATATATTAACTAGGATGGAGGGTGACATTGTAACGCCACAGATAATTACACCCGTTGATTTTCATATGTTTTCAAAGTCTAATACATAGGATTAATTTTTCTGTATTGTATCCAGAATCCTGACAGTTATATTGTAACGGGAAGATCCTCCACGCAAAGCTTGAAAATATAGGACCGATAAAATGTAGAACAGAAATGTTCGAAGTGTTCTCTCAATATGACGAGTAAAAAAAGAAATTTCAGGGGACTATAATGCTATTCCCAGGTCATTTGCCCGTCGCGTATAGCAAACAGAAACCTATACAGTTTTTGACACATCCTTAACCTTTAAGTGCTGTACTAAAAGCTGGAAGTGCTGTGTCTAGAACCTAAATTGTCATTCCTTTTAACAATGTGAACGTGGTATTCAGTGTCCACTGACTGCAAAAGACACTGAGTTATTAAATCATCTGTGTGTTCTGAGTAGAGATATACCACAGGAACATTATGATTAAACGCGAAAAGTCATTAACTTTATTGGTATTGACGAAAACTGGTCTCATATTAACTGTCACACGTTCACTGTGTCAAGTTGCAAAAGATACTAAATAGGATATTGATAGACCGGGCCTAGATACCACGACTTCACAAAGCTTTTTGTCTAAGCATAATAAAATTCTATTCATTTTTAATTAAAATATTCGTTTTTGGTCTTGAGAACGACATTTTCTCTCCATCTAACAGAATGGAATCTACTTTTATTTCAAAAAACGTTATCAGCAAAATTGATTAATCTATCTAATGATATCTAATCCTTGGATATGATTAGGTTTGGATTTATATCAAGGTAGTGATAATGAAATGGATTGTCAAGTAAAACCTGCGGATGTCGGTTTTTCTGTGCACAGATGTCATTAATTATCATTTCCTTTACCTGCGCTAATACGGAGTAATGAAAGTGCTTTCAAATTTTCAGTCACTATAATTGACGTACTGATGTTGAGAATTCATAAAATCCATGTACCAAATGATTTCGTCTTTTCATGCGGATAACATTAGCATATCATCCTCCCATAGTACGAGAGTTTAGGAGGTTACAACCTTAGCTTCCAAGAAAATATCATCATATTTACATTTCTTTTTTGTGTGATAAAAAATTAAAAAAAAAAATGACGGCGTTTTCGGAAGAATATTTCTATGACGTTAAATTTCTAATACCTTCATTCGTAGCAGACAAAGAACAAACACTGTTATTGTCAGCTGCATCCTCTTGGCGATACAAAAAATGCTGTTCGAGTATATTTGACGGACAGCTGAAAGTAGATTATACTTTGTAGGAAATTAAATCTTATAGTTCTTATAGATCTGGCTGTATCATTTTCAGATCTGGAGTGAGACGTACTTACCGTCTGTCAGTTACAGTTTTCCTTGAAAGCCGTGAAATGATTATCTTCTTGAAAAAAATAAGAAAGGAGACAAGGGGATTGTTACACACACACACCTGGTGGAGGATGTGACGTGCTTACCTAATTTACAGTGGTGATACGGCGTCACATTGCCGTCGAACTTGTGAAATGAGCGACAAGACAGTGGCATAATGAACCGCAAATAAAAATCTGCATCCTGAGCTCGCTGTGCAGTAATGACTATACTTTCCTCACCGTCACTGAGTCTGCCTTTAGGCTTGGAGTGGAACGAGGGTTGTGTTGCACGATCCTGAAGTTATATGACGTACCACAAACTGTAGGAAATGACTAGTCCAGATAGATGACAGAAGATCTTATTAAGCCAGCCTGCTGGGAGCCTGGCCAATTACTGAGACCCATGCTCCATGTGTCGTATAAAACCTGAACCTGCGGAGGGATGGACAGCCGAAAGCCATTACAGGGACCTGATCTTTGTGCGTGTAGTGTCGGAGCGGGGAATATGTGGCTCGGCTGATTAGTCAGCCTCTTTGATGAGTTACGACGTACAGCCCCAGCTGGGTCGTGGTGGGCTGGAGCCTCTCCCGTCCTCAAGAGCAGCAGAAGACAGGAGGTTAAAAGACAAGGTTCCTCTCCCCAGTGCTAGGCATACACACACACGGCGAATCTAACAGCAACAAAATCAACAACAGAATCTCAGTGATACGTCGTAATCTAATAAGGAAATCTGTCTATATATATAGATATATATATATATATATATATATA
>JAYMFT010313769.1:0-10085 GCA_038088735.1 Panulirus argus | reverse complement strand
GACCGTGACAGGATTCGAACCTGCAATCTTCGGATCCGAAGTCCGACGCCTTATCCATTAGGCCACACGGTCATATGCAACTGAATGTTACTGTGTCTCCATATACAGACACCCCTTCCGCAGTAGTTGGGCGCTCGGAGCGTTCTCTGGTTGCCAGTATTGACCATTGGAGCTCCCAGAATAACACCACCGACCTCATCTCGAGCCCCCGGAATAATACCATACGCGATGTCACTGTAGTCACACAAAACTCCTGACGTCATCAACATCATATACACTGACCCCAGGATAATAGCATCGAAGACGCTTACAGTGACGCCCACTGTGACGCCCAGAGCTCCCGTCGTGACACCATCGACATCGCTCACAGCTCCTATATTGACGCCACTGACATCGTCCACAGCTCCCACATTGATGCCAAGGACGCTTCCCACAGCTTCCATGGTGACGCCACTGACGTAGCTCACTGCTCCCACTGTGAAGCCATCGACGCCGCCCACAGCTCCCACAGCAAGACCACCAGTTCGACGTACATTACCCAGGAAGATTCCAGAGATGCCATGCGTACCTCCCATGACACCAGTGATCTAAGGCACAGTTCCCAGATAACGTCGTCGTCATGTTAAGCCCACCAGCTGCTAGAGTCATGCCAAAGACCTCATGAACAGCCCTATAATACCACTGCCGACGCCATACTGAGGTCCTATGATGACACTACTGGCGTCATGCCCAGTTGGTGGAGTGATACAAGATGCATCAGCAAGACTAACCAAAATGTGGACACCAAGGAATACATGTTTTATTACAATAATAGACTTCTCCCTCGCTGTACATTTCATACTAACTTTCTTTTACTTAAAAACCTTTTATTCTTAGTGTTGATTGCACTTGACTCTCACAATCATTTTGATATCAAACCTCGGTCCACTTGCAATGGTGTCAGTATGATACCTGCCATCGTATTTGTAACACCGCAGAATGAAGACACCGCCACAGTCGTTTGTGCACCGTCTGTGGGATGAGAAGGGGTGAGGCAAGCGTGTGTCCAGGATTGGGTCAAGGTGGGAAGGGGGAGGGGGGATTATGACTTTACTAACATGATGCTGAAAAGCACAAAACAAGAATGGTAAACATAACAATAAAAAGCTTGTTATTTGGATGTTCAAGTGAATCAAAAATATCAGTCTTATTCTCAAGAAACTGAATACATTTGTTGTGCAGGAGTAATACTCTTATGATACTGACGACCGTTTCTGAACCAGAATCAATTTGATAATATAAAACAACTGACAGCACAATTAAACAGATTAATATGCTTTTGGAGATAGATATATTTATTATAAGCACAGGCCCGTTTTCTAGGAAAGAGGTGAATATAATGCATTTGGTCACTTGCGTTAACCACGGAAACAGTTTAATGTACATATTAAAACATATACATCAAATTCTTCCTTTCGAGTAACTTTAAAGGAAGCGCTCCTCCTTTCATTCCTCGCCTCCCAAGTCCCATCTCTCCGCTGTGAGGGCGCCATGCATCACATGTTTACAAATTCTGGAGTTGGAGTGGAGCAGCATTCATCTCTGGTGAGGAAAGGGATGATGTGCAGCTTTTTACAGGGAAGGAGGAACCTGGAAACCTCCAGAGGGCAAGTAAGGAACCTATGGATATATGGAGGGTCTAATGTCGTAGGCAGAGCTCTTAACTGGGGAAGCCCCTGTAGCCTGTTTTTCCCCCTCTCTCAGTTCTCTCTATATTCCAATTAGGGCCCGGCCTTGATGTGGACTTTTGTCCGTGACTGGAGCCTTCAACATAAAAGAAAAAAAAAAGGGGGGCAGCCCAAGATTACTGTGACCCTTGGCAACTCGATGGTGAGCCGTTGTGATTTCCGTTTCTTTCCCTAAGTATCTAAGCTCTGCGACTTACTACCTTATTATGCTTTCCCTAACAGCTTCGATCTGACCTTTCTAAAAAACCAGGTTTTCCACTACCTCTGTGGCATCTAATTCATATTTCCTCTCCCCTCTTAACTACCCATTTTCTTTTGCCCTTTCCATATTTCATTTAAGGGCCCCACGATAAAAAGGCTTCCGATCTACTGGAGCATAAAATAAAACAAATAAATACAACGCGTGGAGGTAACATCAGCCTAGTCTGAACCTTACCAAGTCTTGACACTGCTGCTGCTACATCTGATGGCTCATCAAAAGCACTACCAGAGATAAACACAAGCTCTCACAAGCCATAATAACCCACTGGCATCTAATTCACATCCTCACCCAACATACGCTCTTCGAAGCGAGTCTGACGGTCGTTCTAGAAAACCAAAGTTTCATTCCCGCTCAACCTCCTGGCGACACTCAGACACATCACTACGTGTACTTGAATTTGTTTTAACCAATCACAGACCAGCATCCTGAACACTATGTGTACCTTTACTAGTGTTTAGCCAATCGAAGGCTAGTACTTGAACATTGTGTATAAGTGGACTAGTGTTAACTAATCAAATACCAGCTTCTTGAACACTATGTGTACCTTTATTAGTGTCAACCAATCAGATAACTGCTTCTTGAACACTATGTGTACGTGGACTAGTGTTAACCAATCAGATACCTGCTCTTTGAACACTATAAGTAGGTGGACTAGTGTTATCCAATCAAATACCTGCTTCTTGAACACTTAGTTTACGTGAGCAAGTGTTAACCAATCAGATACATGCTTCTTAAGCAAGAGTCCTGATGCAAGACCGGGACCAGAGTACTCCTTGATTCAGCTGCTCCTCACACATTACGCTGGTGCTCCAGCATCAGGAGAGTGGTGGTGGAACGGCAGGATCAGCTGGGTGGAGGTGAGAACACCCAGGTAAGGCTCGTGAGTCACCTGCCATTACCACCTGTTGCTGCAGCACAATACCACACCACCACCAACCACTCCCCAGGTAACTAAACATCTGCAACATCGGCCTCTTGCTAAATCACGTCCGACACTCTCGGCCAGGCACACCCGAGATCAGTAACGGATCTGATAGCACGCCCTCCCCACATGCGTGCTAGGCATGACTCACTCCTCCCATACACTGCCCTACACACTAACATACCGTGTATACCTACACACTAACGCCCGGGCTCATACAGGTATCCATCTGGGTGCAAAATGCACTCATACAAGTTGCTGCTCATATTGAAAATACACGCGTGACAACATACAGGTTTGCCAATACACACACGGCAGATATCAGGAGTGAAGACTTTACTCACTCGAGCACAATATATTCCAGGAATATACCAACGGCCTGATCCCCGGTCTACATCAGACATTTCCCTGTTGGTTCAAAAAGAACGGAAGAATCCGAAATTTTATGATCTAAAACGGCGTCATTAACAGCTAAAAGTTTAAAGATCCGGGTCACGCTCGGCCCTCTGTTCGATCCTTGTCCCTCGCCTCTTGAAAACTGCTTCTACGAACTCAGATTCAGACAAGATTTCTCAGTGGGAAATTCGCAACCAAATTAGTGTAAAACTCGGTTTCTTTATATCTCGCCTTGCTAACTCCTCTCACAACTTTCCTACCTCCCTTGACGGCCCTGCAGTTCCACCACTCACCACAATTAACGTACCCGGCATTCAATATAACATCTATCACACAAATAACAAATTCTTCCTCTAAGAAACAGGGAGTCCTTTTCCGATACCGAAAACTCTCCTTTAAACAGTTCCTCATATTAAACAAAGGATTAGTTCGTCCTTATATGGAATACTGCTCTCACAACTGGGGAGGTTCAAACACTACATACATACATACTTGACGGTGTTGAATTAGGGTAAACCTCAGACAACCTTCAGTCCAACGAAAGTCGACTTGTCAACTCTCCCAATATGACCTATATGTCCCACGCTACAATGTTGGTTCTCTTTCCCTCATCTCTAGATATTACTGCGGTTTTTGCTCCTGAGACTTGGCTGGTCGTATGCCTCCGCCGTTAGCTAGACCACGTAGCTAAGGTACTACCTGTGTGGCCGTCGGCAACTGAGGGTTGACGTCTTGTGATTTTCTCCTTTGTTCGGCTGAGCTCAGGGACTCTCTACCTCTTGTGTCTTTCCTACCATCTGCCCCTTTTTAAATGGCAGGTTTTCTACATTCTCCAAAAACTATTTTATTTTTCCTCTTCTAACCTTTTTGCATACTTCTAGACTTTAGGGAATGGTGCGAGAATCGGGTTTTTTTTCTCCAAGGGATATTTACCGCACGTGCTAAAGGTGTCGAATTTATTTACGAAGACCAAGTTCCAAGAGTTTTGGGCCTGGGGCTATCTATACAGACGCATGGCCCTCTCAATATTTTGTGTTGAAGAGGTGATATCTGATATGTTTACACATGGAGGATTACTGTCCAGAAAGAAGTCTACAGGGTCATTTATCTTTAATGTGGATTTTTGGCTTACTGTATATATACCGATTCATATTGCCATTTTGGAATCTCACTCATCTCCTGGAGGTCGTCTGTAAAATCACCCCCTGTTTTAAGCCAGCCAATTGAGTTTGTAAAACTGGATTTGCGTTTTGCATATGAGAAAATGTATTTTGAGTTATTTCTTATTTCACTAAAACCCTTTTGTACTTTTTCCTGTTCCATTTGATACTTTTAGTTTATGGTTTATGTCCCATAATTCTTGATAGGTTTGCTTTCCTTTGCTGGGTGAGCTGTGGCTTCTTTTGTAGGTCTGTAATCCGTTTTCGCCTTCTGTAGAGTGCTCGCCTATCCCGTTCGAACCTACAACTTTTGTGCTTTCTTCTCGCTGGTATGTCTGCTGCATGCTTGGTATACCAAACTGGTCAAGTCATTTACATATTTCTCCTCCGTTTTGGCATGTGGCAGTGTTTCTCATTCTTTCGCAGATCACATCTTTCCAGTTTATCCGTTTACTATTAAAACTGAAATTACTGAAAACACCTTTATTGTTCCGTGTGTTCTGACTTGACGGTTTGGCATCCAAACTTGTTTTTAATTAGGCTATGATCAGAGTATAGGGTGTTTGAGATGGCAGTGCCACATTATTTGCAAAGATTTAAGTCCTGGGAGTTTTTTTTTTTTTTCTTGCATCTGTACTTCCTTTTAACCTCTAATTTCTACATCTAACTTCAGACCTGACCTCGATGAGCACTTCTGTTCGTGACCGACGCCTACGTCATAAAATAGAAAAATAAAAAGCTGTCGTGTTGCTCCTCTGCTCAGTTAAGGCGTTGGAGGCCGCGACCCGCATGCGCCACATCCAGGCTGGTCCGGCTCACAATTTCTGTACGTACTTGCCTAGACCCCCTTAATATCTCCACTGCATAGACCATAATGTTTCTAATGACGCGAGGCAATACAATACACCATCTTGGGCCTCGAATGTATTCACCTTATCAGACTTTTTCCATTTCAGTGATCGAATTCTCTCAGTGTTCATTGTCTGCCTTGCTGACAGGGTAACGTTTTCTTCATCTGGGAGGCTTGGCTCTTCCCGTCCAAGTCGAGAACCAAGCTCCTCCTCCTACTGCAGCTGTTATCGGTCAGGGTGTCTGAGGCCGCTGCCCCGCAGGCCTTCCTAAAACCGGGCTGACCAGGTACATCTTTATAGCTATCTATTAAACGGCTTCGTGAATTTCTCCACTTGCGACTCATGTTTCTGGCGCTTGAAGGCAGCAAGTACTTTAACTACTTGAGCGTAACGGTACCACTCTTAAAAGAAATGACGTTGATATCTTTGGGTATGATAAGCAGGTCACTGACCTGACTGAATGGTCAAGCCAATAGCTAGACCATCACACCCAGGGGTCGTATACTAATGAATAAGGTTAAAAAGTTTTCCGCCACAGCGCACATACCTTATATATATATATATATATATATATATATATATATATATATATATATATATTATCTCTCGGGATAAGGGGAGAAAGAATACTTCCCACATATTCCTTGCGTGTCGTAAAAGGCGACACCTCTGGTGTGGCACATTGTGCACTGCGGTAGTTTGGTCTCCAGACTTATTCTTTATTTCGGTTAAGTTGTAATGTGATGATCTGATCACAGTGTCTCAGACGATGGCATGATGTTAAAGATGAGAAAATGGTTTCGAACGTAAGAAATTACGTTGTGAAAATCATACCTAGTTCCATCACCCGGCTGGAGTAGAGGAGGGAAAGGCTTGTCACGGAGTTAAGGAACTCTTCAAACGCCAATTCCACAAGTTATTCTTGTGGGAGATGTTACTACGCCCCACGTACAATGGTAATTGGTTACGGTAACAACGCCGTAGTTAAGGACGTCCTTGGCCATAGTTCATACAGACAGCTACACAACAGGGAACTCTTTGTTCGCTAATGGAACTATGTGTTCGTACTGCTTCCAAGCACAAGGAACTCCTCTGCTTGCAGCGTCGTTCACGTCAACAATCACCAATCTCTCGTGAGGAGGTGTAAGATGTGTAGGAATCACAGGAGAAGCCGGGGTTCCGAGATCAGTAAAGCAAGACTGGACATTCTTTTATTGTTATGTAAACTTGAGTGGTGTCACATCTGGTGGCTTGCAGTCGCCTGCCATGACCAAACACCGTTGCTCAATATTCATCCCGAACACTCCATCATTTAAACATTCTTACAATTCGGTTCTTCCAACCCTGTGTTTAACATGCGCCTCAACTCCTCGGCAAAACCCCTCCCGCAGTGCCACACGTTACAGTTAGGAATGCAAACCTCGCTATGTAGTCTTAACAATGCATCTGTCACGGACAATATAACACTTTGAAAGAGGTTTCAGTAATTCGGCGCAATTCGGGAATTCCTACCTGCTGGTACATATGACAGATGTTAAATTTCTTCCTGTGGGAATAGAAGGAGCCGTATTAACTCTCGCTGTTCTGTCTTACTCAGTTCGTTGTAACATCAACGCTCAGGAAGTGTCGTTATATATATTTCAAGTTCTTTCACTTATTTACAAATAGCAAAGGTTCCTTTCCTTATATCTTCGTTTGTTTCTGCATAAAAGTATTCTAGCGTCTACCAGCCGACACGCGTCCCACTGGTCCTGCACCAGCGCGCTCTCAGACCCCCTGAAGCAACCCGGTACCCGGATCATCGTTAAGATTATAGTGTGTATATTCCAAGCGTTTGAATGCGTTTACGAAGGGAGTTTAAAAGTTCGTATGAATCACGTTCACGCAAGGTTACTGATGAGACTCATAAAGTGAGATGCTGCAAGGGACAGCAATGTGTGGAAATGTTTGAAAACTATCAAAGACATGTGTGCTGATTCCCACGGGCAATGGTGGATTTTCTTTCGGTTATGAGCCCCGACAGGTTCCTGAATAAACCTTTTTATAAGGGCCGTAAAAATCAAACTAGTTATGGGTCTTATGACAAACAACTTTATACGTTGAGAAAGAACTGTTATAGAGTTTCATAGGCAAAGCTGAATATTCTTCAAGTTACACCGTAAGTTACGTTCTTGGTTCAGTCTTTTTACAGGTGGAATAACTCGGGTAAAATCCAGTTCAGCTCATTAGTTGCTGGGCAGACAACTAACTGTACACAAGTTTGATGAGTAACTGATGAACAGTCTTCATGTCATGACGAAGGCTGTTACGTTTCACGTTGACATTGTGGCGATCCCACGACCCACGACAACGAACAAAGCGATCCTCAAGTGTTTCCTACGCTACGCTACGCAGGCAACACAATGAAGGCAAAGCAACACACACTATCCACCCCTGTGTCGCGAGCACGACTTTCCAGGTCGATCTAACGTACTAACTCTTCCCGGGTCACCACTATTATTCGTCAGCGAGAGAGAGAGAGAGAGATTGTTTCCGTTCGTGCCTCTAGCTATAAGAACATGCCTGACTACTGCCTCTCTCATGAACGAGGCTATACTGCTGACAAAAAGCACAACCCGGAAGCCTCCACACCGAGAGTAAACTGGTTTATGAAGAAAAACCATTCCGGAGACATAAACCAATTAATGCTCTCCAGCATACAATACTCAGAGGTTGGCCTACGATACATCTTGTATCTGCTGGTAATACACTCACCCGCTCCTACAATAGTCCAGCTCTTCTCCCTTCTTTTTTCTTTCCCTTCACTGAGTAGTGGTGCGTCCATACATACATGCGTCTTACTCCCATACAGTTTTTCTCAGGACAACAGTATACGTATGGCGTCACGTGTGACGTAATCCAGCCCATGAAAACTGGGAATTGAGTTAATGGTGATGAGACAGACAGCGAGACGGACAGATTGAGATATATGGATTAGATCTACAGAGATATATAAAGACTGTCAGATAGAAAGATAGAAATACACATTTCTATATTTTCCATGGGTTTCTCCTGTTCCATGTTCCACCATGCACACCGTTGGACTGCCTGAACACTCCCAGCTGGATCTATTTCTGACCTCCTTAGAACACGACGCTACGACTCCTGAGCGACACGAAACGACCCCTGAACACGACAGCACAACGGCGGTACGGCCTCTGACCACTACGCTAAGACTCTTAACATCCACGACTATACGACCCTTAAGCACGAGGCACGACCTTCCGGGTACACATGGAGTGGCCTTGCGAGGTCTTTTGCCCACACACAGCCCAGGCTGTGATGAGCCGCTGGTCAACCAAGCTGTTGCAAGCCGCCGCCTGCAGGCCCATGTAACCACCACAGCCTGGTTGATCTGGTATGATGAAGTGATCTATGTATACTACGACGTGTGGTTGATATGCAAGTCTCAAAGTTTGCATTTAAAAGGATCAAAGCATCTAAGGGTGACGATGCGTCTACATTAAGAATATGGCTGTAAATATACTGTACTTAACCCAGTATTTAATGTCTCATATATATATATATATATATATATATATATATATACCGTATGATAATATTACTACTAGAAGTGGGGTAATGTGATAAATATATTTTGAATAAAAGTTATTCAACAAAATGATACCAATGAGTCTAAACACTTACCATTTCTGCTAACTCAAAACCATATATTTGCCAGCCACCTCTACAGCTGACTGGACACCTTTCAAGCTGACTGATCGCCCTCTACTACTGAGTGTTCACTCTCAACAGCTAACTCATCACCTCTAAAGCAGACTGGTCACACCCTACAGCTGACTGCTCGCCCTCTACAGCTGAGTATGAAAACCTACAGAATGCGACTTGCTTATCGATGTAGAATGAAGTCACAAGGACAAACAGACGCGCCATTGGGCCGAACACCTTGGAGAGACCTTCTACTGCCCAAACCTGCCACCTCCATCCCTAGTAAGGATGACAGGCTTGCCACCTCCACAACTGCTACATACAGCAGACCTGCCACCCCCACCCCTGCTACACACACTTGATCTACCACCCTCACCCCTGCAACATACAGAAGATATGCCATTTCCAAACCTGTCAGTTTCCTACCTGCCGTCTCAACGTCCTCTTTTGGCAGACTACCGTCCGTCCTGCCACATGATACCAGGTCTTATGTTGACCAAGATGTGTCAGATCAATGTCCGCTGGGTCAGGGTTCTCTGGGAACAGAGCCCCTGTGACCTTAAACATGTTAGCCAGTGTCTCAGCCAACACCCGACCCCATCTTGCCAATACATTGTCAACATTCTATGCACACTTTACCACATTTACTGGAGACATTACAAATAATAACACTCAAAACACAAATATATACAAAACTAATTAATTATATAAATATATAACTATATACGCGTGTGTCTACCACTTCTTTCATATACATTATTATATTTTTTCCTCTTATACAGGTTCTGTCAAACACGCGACCTGATCCGCTGATGAGGAATCCGCTCGGATTCTTTTCTGTTTCCCAATTTTAGAAAGTTAATAAAGATGGTGAGAATTTCCTGGCCTCTGCTCCAGCCCCTCTTACCCTCTACGACACACTGGAGACACGAGGGTTGTGTTCTGTCTCCTCTGTCCTTTAAGATATGGATACATAGGCAATTGTGTTTGTGTGTGTGTGTATATATATATATATATATATATATATATATATATATATATATATATATATATATATAT
>JAYMFT010313768.1:0-19175 GCA_038088735.1 Panulirus argus | reverse complement strand
TCCTTTATTCTGAGGTCAATTTGGCGGAAAGAGAGAGAGAGAGAGAGAGAGAGAGGTGGCTACGGTTTTTAGTTATAAGAAACTCCCTTCCGATGGAAGGGTATGAATGGCACTGTGTCGTTCCTTGGGCTCATATAGTGTATGTATGGGTGACCCATCAACTAAGGAGATGGTGTGGACGATAGGACGAGGGAGGAAACGATCGTCGGGACTCTATATATATATATATATATATATATATAGATGGACAGAGGCTGGGATGGAGTGTCTCCATCTTCTTTGACGCATCTCTGTGCGTACTGGATATGATAACGCAAAAACGTAAAGAAAGATGAGTCATTATCTTTTTTTTCTCTCTCTTTTTTTCTTCGAGATGAATGTTGCCAGAGTTTTCTGGTGTCGGTCAAAAGAAACAATTTACTCACTTTCGTTTTATGTTAGCTGAGACGGCAAGGGCAACTGAATGCCCTGATCAAAGCCACCTCATCAACACACACACACACACACACACACACACACACAGCTCTTGAAAACCCAATTAACAAACATCTTGAAGACATGTGGCATATTATTTTTACCACAGATGGTAATGCAGCCTTTCATTAGCGTAACTACATCATACTGGTAGTTCGCTCAGCACGTTAAGCAACAGCGATATGCATAGGTATGTATAACTAAATTCTTTTGCTCATGAATGATAAACGTAGCTGCGAACGAGTGTCACAACCCAGAGCTGGAATCTGAACCCTAGAGTTCCCAAGTCAGGACATGAACACTGACCACGCCTCCGCGGTGACCCCCGGCTCCCACGCCTACTAACTCTCTCTCTTTATTTTCACGAAATGGCATAAAACGAAGGAATTTTATAGAGCATTTTCTGACCTAATTCGCCTGACCTTTCCACTAAAAGTAAGTCAGTTCAGTTTCAGTTTCAATACTTTATTCCTTGATAGAGGAATCGGGATCCTAGTGCTCTAGCAGACTGTGTTACGAGTGAATTCATGAAGGTCATCCGAACGATTTAGCACAGGAGAGGTAAGGCCTCGAGTGTTCGTGTGTGTGTGTGTGTGTGTGTGTATTTCTGAGGTTTATTGCTTTATTGTTTTATCATTTGCTACAGACTTTTCTTCGTGTCTGTCTAGTTACATATGATTAGAGATTCACAAGACAGTACAAAGGAGCGCCTCTATAGCCTACAAACTCCAGCGTCTTCTTGACAACTCAGGCAGACGGAGGGCAGAGGCACACACACACACACACACACACCTGACCTCATCACTCATCTCTTATGAGTGATCTTGGAGACTTCATCATACGAGTCTCCTGCTTTCAGCAGGGTGGCTCATCGGGCCCCGCAGTGCTAGTAGGTTCTCTCTGGGATTCCCGCTCTGAGCAAGAAGGAGACGTTCTATTGTGCGTAAGATAATGGGTTCCCTTGAAGACTCCTATTCAAGGTGACGTCTGATGTTGCTCTTCAGTACATTTATTTGCGTGTCTCAAAGATTATGAACGGAGACAAGGCACTGTGGACTGGCAGCATGAGCTAACGTTAGACTGTATTTCCAAGAGGCCGGGCAAATGCGATGTGCTCACCGCAGGAAAATATTGAGTAAAGAAGAGTCATTGTGAGATGTTGTCAAGTGTTATGCGTAAGCAGGAAAGGCTGTGTGTTTGTGAAACGAACACCAGCGGCCCTCGAGTGAGCGTGGCAGGGACTTTTAATTCCTTAAGATTTAGATTTACATTTATGGTCCGGTCTCGATCCGCGCCAGTATGCTAATCTGCTGAGAACATTGCTGTCCGGCCTGGGAATATTGTGTTCTGCTGAAAGTGACTCGAACCTTTGTGTATAACAGTTTTCCTTTATATGTTTTTTCTTTGTTGTTGTTTTTTTACTACGAAGAGATTACGCCTTCGGTGAATTTGAAACTTGTGGAATTATTTTCATATGAGTCATTCAGTGCATGTGCAGCAACATTGATTTGGAATATAACCTTTTGATAGACGTCATGACGTGTGTATATCTATGGTCAACAACACTATCATCGTAAATATAAACAAAAGTGAGGAGCTTTACCACACACACAGTAGAAAAGTCTATTGATGAACGCTGGGATTCGCCACTTTACGCATTTCCCACAAGAACGAACTTAATTGAATTCTTTCAGCCAATCTCCGGGCAGATGTTCCCAGGTGAGGAGCACTTGATAGGAGTTGGGTCGGTGATTGGCCTCAGTAATGCTGTGGGCCTCGGGAGGGGAGTATAAAGTTACAGTCATCAGTGAGGAGGTGGCAGCGTCACGCTGAGGGACCTCTAGGCTGTGGGGAAGAGGAGACCTGGGCTGCCTGCCTTGCTGTTCTTACTGAGGGTATTCTGCTCCTGATGGTGTTTGGACCATAAATGAACCCTCATCCATGTTCTGTTTACCCCAGTAGGAATCTTGATGTGTTCTTCGTCCCGTGAGGGGTTTTTCGTACTACGCGCCCCCGACGACAATAACTGTATTGTGTCCTTTCTTCACACACTCAGGCCTCCAGCAGGAATCATTTGCGTCCACCGCCACAAGAAACTCGTTGACGTACTTTACGTCAGCCCTGCACGAATGCCGTGCTGTGTCCATATTTTACAAGAACCGTGACACGATCGTTGCTCGATACCTAAAGTCAAAGCTGATAATGGAGCGGTAATGAGAGAAGCGTACTTGGAGAGGTATGATGAATTCTTGTTAAGGAAGCTTGAGAGACTGAGACCCAAAGGCACCCAGCTTTTAGTCATATGATGTACAAACTATTATTTCAGATGCGACCCCTCACGGGAGGAGATGGGGCAACGGTAACACAGGATGCGTAGGAAATGAGGTTCGTATATGTGGATGGGAACGCCGCTGGCGCGATATACTGAGAGCGAAAGGTCACAAGGAGCCTGTACAGACGAGCCAGTTATGGGTGAGGTGAGTGGACAAGGCTGTGTGGTTTTTGGGTACAGAGAGAGGGTGGCGAAGTCAGGCTCTCGCTGATTACCTCCGTCGTCCTCCTGACGTAGTGTCAGTCTCCTTCGCTGACGAAACCTTTCCTCCTGGTGTAGAGCGTCAGCCCTTCGCTGACGACCTGTCCCTCTGGTGCTGAGTGTCAGCACCCATCCTGACGCATCCATCTCCTGGTGGAGAGTGTCAGCTGCACTGCACCCTGACTCCTCTTCCTCCTCCTCCTCCTCCAGGTGTAGAGCGTCATCCCCTTGCTGACGTACCATCCTCCTGGTACAGAGTGTCAGCCCCCACTCCTGACTCCCCTTCCTCACCGGGGACATTGTTGCCAAGCCAGGCGACAAGCTTTGTTAACGATCTTAACTACTTAACTTGATAATGTTACCGCAGTGGCAGTTGGTAACAACGTTGGGGCCTCGTGTACTGCCCGTGACAGTGCAGTTTTTGTATATCTATCTACCTATCTATCTCTGTATATATATATATATATATATATATATATATATATATATCATACTTGATCGATGTTTCCTTCGTTAGCAAGGTAGTGCAAGGAACAGACGAAGAAAAGGCCGCATTCGCTCACATTTAGTTTCTAGTGTTCGTGTGCAATGCAGCGAAAATGCAGACTTTTTTAAAGTTTGCCCCTGCTGCTTCACATATCCTGGCTCAGGTTATTGACAGCACGTCGACCCCTTAATACCACATGGTTCCACTTCACTCTATCCCGTGCACGTCTTTCACCCTCTTGCAAGGTCAGCCTCGATCATTCAAATTTCTTTCCATTCCATTCCCCTCTCCTTGTTCCCTCCACTTCTGACACATATATATACTCTTTGTCAACCTTTCCTCACTCATTCTCTTCTTATGTCCAAACCATTTCAACACACTCTCTTCTGCTTTCTCAACCACACTCTTCTTATTACCACACAATTTCTTACCCTTACATTACTTACTCGATCAAACCATCTCACACCAAATATTGTCCTTAAACATTTCATTTCCAACAAATCCAACCCTTCTCCGTACAACTCTATCTATAGCCCATGCCTCACAACTATATAACGTTGTTGGGAATATTAGACCTTCAAAAATACCAATTTTAGCTCTCCCAGATAATAACCCCTTTTTCCACACATTCTGTCTATCTATCTATCTATCTATACATAGTTATATTACCTTTCTCTGTCATCTGTGATAAACCTGAAACCAGTGCTCCCCACGGAGAGGGAGAGAGAGAGAGAGAGAGAGAGAGATTCATACAAACTACCAATAAGACAGAAAGGACGAGGCTGAACCACCTCACGGTGTATGTCGTAAAACAAGTGAGGACAACAGAAAAAGAATCAAAGATGCGAAGATGATGTGAGACTTCTCTCTCTGGCCTGGGTTTTGTCTTCCTGAGAAGCGAGAGAAGAAAGACAATACTTGAAGGATTTCTTTTACCTCTTGTGTCCTCCGTTTTCTTCCTTTGAAGCTTTGGCAAGAAAGAGCACGTATATTGTTCCCCATTTCTTTCAGCCGAAGAGTGGCACTCAGCGAGCTGTGTTACGTATTTTCTAGCTTCTAATATCAGTTATTTTTGTTAGATCATTAGCTTTCTCGTGTTTGAAATTGATCGCAAGTTGCATTATTCTGGCCATAATTTTTTTGTTACTGATAGTTATTAGTGTCTTGGTCAGTCCTACGCATGAGGGGCATTTGATCACTGTACGATAGTTTCCACATGCTGAATGACGGCTGGCGACCTGATGTCGTCATCATGCTCCTCCGTTGCCGGGCGTATGATGATCATTTTTTTTTTTTTTGGCAAGAGCGTCATCACGATAATTTGGGCAGCCATCTGGCTGAAAATACACAGGCTAAGATATATATATATATATATATATATATATATATCAAGGAGCAGACTCGAGAAGTATTTATCTTCCTTGGAATCGCCGACCTCTTACGTCTGAAGGAGCGCTGTATTCTTTTCTTTTATTCAGACTCATAACACCGCAAAACTCAAGGCACCCCATCACAAAGACTCGCCTCTAGAGTTTCCACTCTTGTTAGACGGATGGACGAAGCAGTTTTCCGAGCGCTCCGGATCGGATCAGCGCCGAAACTTTACCAATAAGAGTGAGCGAAGCGGGTTCGAGGCTGTGTATACGTGCACCAGGGATCCAGCAAATCACTCCACTGCCTCTCGGGGCGCTTCCCACGCATATGGGACTCGGGTGTCTTATAAGTACGTCAGCTTTCTCTTTTCACAGTCCAGATTTCCAGTCCAGAGCTGTTGGAAGGCGCTCGATCGAACACACATATCAACGTACTGTATAGCATTAACGGATGGTGATGTATCGATAGAAGGACTCTGCTTTGATTCTGCAGTAGAGAGGTGGAGAGAGAGAGAGAGAGAGAGATAGCAGATGACAACAATACATCACGACAGCAAAAATTTACCAGGTCAGGATGATTGCATGAGCACTACTGAACTTCTTTCCCTTGTTTATCACATCCTTCCTGGCTTCAAGAGGTAACAGAGTGGTCCCCCCCCCCCACCTTTTGTAGTCCTGACCTTCTCAGGCGATTGGCGAAGCCTCTGTTGTTGGTAACTCTCCGGGAACGAATGACTTCCTGCGTAATTCCTGCAGAAGGATCCCTGCTTCGGAGTAGGTCGAAGCAGCTTTGTTCGAGACCTCATTGTTTCCCTATAAATAAACCGCGGGCTACTTAGGAACGTTCCTCCCAGCGGGCGTGAAATTGTTGTGAAATCAGATGATACGACTTCTGCTGTCGGATGAAATGAAAGGGAAAAATACGAAGGGAAAATATCAATCCAGCGGTAAATGTCACAGAGTATCATGCAACCTGAACCTTGCCAGATAGATGAAATTGTAAAAATAAAAGAGAGAGAGAACGAATGGAGTTGAAAATAAATCATTAATGAGAAAAAAAATCTACATCAGTTCTCTGGAGACATACCAGACACCAGAGTGGAGAGTGGCTCTCACATCACTGCTGAGCAAACCGGACTCCATATTGAGGAGTCTCTCTCATTTAATAAGGGCACCAGACACCAGGGTGGTGGTGTTGGTCTGAACAAACCTGCCGACACCAGGTGTCGCTTCTTCTGTCCTCACTACCGCCTCTCTGTCACCCACCAGCACACGCTACTCGAGTCAAAGACACTCAGAGTGGATCATAACATGGACGATGAATACGAACAATGTGCATGGAGAATAAGTTAGACTCAAGATTTTCTATCATTTTTCTCTCTTTTACGTTTCTATTTTAATCTTAAGATTTTTATTTTTTTATTGAACGGAATATTTTCCTGATGATTGCAGTTAAATCTGGAAGTACGAGCCAAGATTTTGGGCTCCCTTCCCAGCAGCCTCATTATATGTCACAAGAAAGAGATGCCGTCCGTAGAACTCTCTGGATATTGTTAGCACATTTTGCAGAACTCCACCAATACTTATGTAGTTATGTGAGTTTCCTCAGAATCAGTAGAGAAAGGAAATTAGTCTTCAAACGAAGTTGAAATATATCACAACATAACTCGACGTGAAGTAATACAACCCTCAGATTCAGGGGAAATTATATTGTGCATGTACTGCATCAGAGACGCCAGGGGGCATCAGCGCTCGCCGGCTGGATGTGAGACGCGTTGTCTGCTGGTGGCAGTGAGCGAAGGTCGAGGCCGTGCCAAGGGCCGGGGGTCGTATTATACAAGATGACGCTGTGTGTGTGGGGATCGCTGGCAGTAGTGGTAGTGGCTCTCGAAGTGGGAGAGATCCCCATGGAAGAAGTTAACACCGGGTCTTGTACTTGAAGCCTCTGTGAGAGATGCGCTCGGGGAACACCCCCCCTCTCTCTCTCTCTCTCTCTCTCTCTCTCTCTCTCTCTGTCGACCCCGGGATCGTAGTCTCAGATAATCCTTGGTCGTTCTCGAGGTCGTCCCCCTCGGGTTATGCGAAGTCACAGACGCGTCCCTAGGAACAATGCTGGGTCAGACGGACACACGCGCGTCATCGTCTGGACTCCGGCGTTCAGCATGATCGTGCGAGCTGGGCGGGAGAGGTGGAGGGCGTTGTCTTTGCGGTGAATTCATTTTCACCGTCCAGTCGTTCTCATCCGCCTGTGGTAGGCTGTGGTATGGATGTGGTGGCATAATCTTATCACGTTTCCTCGCCCGACTGAAATTTGATATCGACTATTGTTTTTTCCTTCTACCACGACGACAGACTATCGGAGACTCAACAGCCGGTACAAAGCAGCAGCCGCTTTGGTTGGTACGCTCATAAGTCCGAGAGTCCTTGGCTCTATGATTGACACACGTAACTCCTGATTGGTAACACTGGTACATTCGTCTCTGAATAACGACAGTGATTTCGTCCACCAAGGATGTAAGGTCATCACACATGTGTTTTTTGCTCGAGATCGAAGCCATTACCTTCTCCGCTGCAAACAACGGCAGCAGCAGCAGCAGCTGCCGTCCATGTTACTCCGTCATATCACAAGAACCAAAGTGATAGAATCTCTCATCATTCTCTTTTTCTTCTTCTTCCATACGTCAGAGACTGATGGCCGGCAACGCCCTGTGTTTTATTCATGATATGGAGGCCATTCCCCTCTCTGACAAGGACCGATTGAGGGGGAACGTGTCAGCGACAGAAGTGTTTTTTTTTTGGGGGGTGGATGGATGTCATGGGTATAGATAGACACGGGGTGGGTATCATGCCCAGGGGGAACCATGACAAGTTAGGTGCTATGGGAGAATTTGACTGTCGTCTCTCTCTCTCTCTCTCTCTCTCTCTCTCTCTCTCTCTCTCTCTCTCTCTCTCTCAGCTACTCTCACCATTCGCCACCACCGCTCAGCACATGTCGTCCTTCCAAGCACGAATTCAAGCAGCCTCTCACCACTATCAACGTTGCCGCAGCCACTCTCCACTATTGTGGTGAACACTTGCCACACTCACCATCAATACCCCCCCACACCCTCTATCATCACCATAGGCAGCTGCTACCGGCCGCCACCATCACCATGTTCACCATGATGATGAAAGCAGGGCAAAAACTCTCATTATCATCACTACACGCGTCCGTAATCTGAGACATCTTTCATATAAATACATATTTTTTTCTCGTGGGAACCTACCTTTAAATCTAACACTAATATGATTCCTGTATTCGCCCTTCCTTAGATATGTTGGCGACTGAGAGAAATAGGGTAGGAAAAAAAAATATTGCGACAAAAAATGTAATGCGGTAAAACATTTTATTTCTGTGAAAATGTTTCTTCACTCAAAATCCAGTTCGTTGAAGAGCAAAGGAAAAGGAGGAGTGAATATTATTCATAACTTGGCTTGACATGAATAATGGTGCATTATGACGCTTATTCACCAGGGACGTAAAGTTCCCCAGATGATTTAAACTATTTTATATTTTTTTCCTCAAGGACGAAAAAAAGTGAATTTATTCAAGAAATAACACAGTCTGTCTCCAGGTTCGACGCTCCTCCTTTTGGATGAGAGTAAACCAGTGTAAGGTGCAGTTGTTTTATCTTAAGTTACGTTTTAGGTTTAAGAATTCTTGATTCATTTCTTTACCTAAACAAAATGTCGAAGTTTGTTATGTTGCTTTCGTCGTTTATCTTGCGTTTAACGATCTGTACCGAGACCTCAAGCAAAATAGTTAACACTAAATCGTTTTTCCATAGAAAAATTGGCAAGTTTTTTTGCACATTTGTAAACGCATACTCAGCCAACTATCCTCAGCCCAGGTTATATCACTCAGATACTCATTTACTCAGGCGCTTGACCACTCACCCACTGGATCCAACGAGTATATATCTTCACTCGTGTAACTCACGCCTTCTGTAACTCAGTATCTCTTTTACCTGCTCACTCAGCCAATCGTTGAACCATCCCGTCACTCAGCTGCCCTGTCGCTCGGCTGTTCAGTCTCTCAGTCACTTGAACATCCAGTTCAGTGGCTCGAGAGAGAGAAAGAAAGGAAAAAATAGAAAAGACATTGTTTATTCCTCTCAAGTGTTTTTCTGCCACGGTGGACTTCTGCCACCATAGCACAGGCCAGCGGACCGTCAAACCTTGTACAGAATCATTTGCCCAACTCTGCTGCAAACTCGAGAGAGAGAGAGAGAATTTACGACTTTGATCTTGTGAACCTGATGACTTTATTTTTCCTTCCGTCCTGGTAAGCACCTGAAGCTGCCTCAGTTATCGACGCTAACAGACACTGATTTTTCATCTTTGAGCGGTCTGTTTTCTGGGTCCCAGACTATGGGATTTTAGATTATGTTGATGAAGACCACCTACTGGCCAGAACACTGACCCTCAAGCCTGTGGGTTGTTCCCTACTAACTTCGCATGGAACACAAGGCTAGTGTGGCGGCAGATGAGTGTGCAACACAAGGGCAGAGTGACGGCAAGTGGGCGTGCAACACAAGGCCGGAGTGACAGTATAGCAGCAAACAACACAAGGCCAGAGTGGCGGCGTATGAGTGTGCAACACAAGGGCAGAGTGACGGCAGGTGGGCGTGCAACACAAGGCCAGCGCGACGTACAAAACGCACAACCATTCCGACCCACCAGTTCCCGTGTTGTGCGAACCTTCATCCACAGTGAGCACAAATAAAGCTTTAGCCATGCGGCTCCCCCTCCCTACCTCACCAATCAGAAACTTTCGTGCCTTGAAAAAAGGAAAAACAAAAAACGTACAGAATAGAGTTTTTCCTTGTTTTTTCTCTCCAGATGGAAAGTGGGTCAACGCGATAGTATTTCTGTGTCCTGGGGAGTGTTTGCGGAAAGGATTATTTGTGGCGTGGCGGTGGTCAGCGTTGCTGACTGTGACGAGCTGCTCGAGGTCGCGGGCTGAGGCTCGAATCCGAATAGCGACAGTCGGTCCAAAGTCAACCCAGCTGTTCGTCCTCCCCAAAGGATTGGTCGATAAACAGGTTAAATTTAACTTAACACTTCACGCAATTTCGACTTTTCCCTATAAACTACAAAAATATTTATGTCCAATTTGACAAGCAGTTTAAAAGTTTAGGGTAGAGAAAAATTGTGTTGTGGAGTTTTTAACTGTAAAATTCTAGACTGTCTGCGTCATTCGAACGCTGAAATTATTGACGAATTTAAGTGAAAATCTGCAGAGAGAGAGCCTGGATTAGCTGAGGAATTAGTGTAGGATCACTGAAATATACAGATGTCGGCAAAAAGCAAAAAAAATATATATTTTAATTTATGTAATTGCATTACGACAGGAAGGAAGCAAGGGTGAAAATGTTTGATAAAAGGAGAGAGAGAGAGAGAGAGAAAAATAGAGAGAGAGAGAGAGAGAGAGAAAACGAAAGAGAGAGAGAGAGTGAGAGAAAAAAGAAAGAGAGAGAGAGAGAGAGAAAGAGATTATGATCATTGAAATGACCACCAACTTGAAGGGAGGCAGCGTGTGATCCCTGAACAGATGCTGTGAGAAAAGCGAAATAAGCTGCGTATTAAAATACCCATGACCTCTCCACTAGTGAATAGCCCACTGGCAAACTACACCCCACTGGCTAACCATCCAACTAGCGTTACAGCCATCCACACAGACCAGTCAATGGCCATCTACAAATCACCCAATCACTGGCATTCCATTGATACCAAAACGACGCAATTACTCACCACTTAATGGCATCCCACTGAACGCCTACTGACAGCCCACTGCCCTGGAACCCCTATAAGGGGGGAGGGGAGGGGTGTTCCTCCGGATTACCTCAGAATTTTCTGATTTCCAGGCAAGAGTAATAGACATTTCCTGGAAATCCACAATATATTCGGAAAATGGTGATCAACATTCCAGCGAGATCTTCTATGGACTCCCAGACTTCTGACAAATTACTTCCAGCCAATTCCATAAAGGGGGGGGGAGTCCGATATCAATCCTGGGCTTCCATTCGGTTCTCCTGGAAGAAATGAGTCTTCCCAATAGTGTGTGTGTGTGTCTGTCTGTCTGTCTGGAAGTCTATCTGTCTGTCTGCGCGCTTCCTTAGCTACATGATAATTTTATAATTTATTTTTATTTTCTGTTTCTGATATGCACGTATTTCTCTAATCTTGTTACACTGGTCTAAGATATTCATATACCTTCCACAGTCACAAATAGCCTCAAAGGGTCCCAGTCGTCTGTTGCTGTTTGAATTCCTTCGTGTGTAAGTCCCAGTTCTAACCACAACAGATCTGTATAACTTAAGGTAATTGATATGGAATTCACAAAAACTTTATAATTCGTAAGTTACCTCCGTGCACTTATACATATTTCCTTTGTAGCACTGTATTTAGTGTTGAGTAAATGCGACATTTTACAAGAACACATAATTTTCCTCTAATTTTATAAACGCAAGAGAGAGAATTTAGAAATAAAGCTTTCCCAATTCATGGTCCTGCAAATGCCTTAATGTCGAGCCTTGATTAAAGCTTCTTCATCAGAGGTAATTTAAGTTAGGTACTGCAATGGTCTGCCACAGGCCACAGATCCCTAGACATAAAGTTACTTACTTACTTACTTACTTACTTAGATGATTCCACTGGAAGGGGGCGTCTGGCCTCCCCAGAGAGGTCTGGGGAACACCATGGCTGAGTATCGAGACCAGTGATTGGTATTTGGTTCCTAATATGACCTCTGCAGTGAACTAATTAAAATTATCTTTTTTTTCCTCCCAGTTATTAGTACGATTAGTGTTTCTTAGCATTTATTAAGTAGATTATCATGCTAGGAGAAAATCCTTATTTCACGTTGATTCCATATTTCAAGCTAATCAGATGAAATCCGGAAAAAGGGCGAAAAAATCTTTATGTCAACGTAAATTTAAGAAAGTCAGGCTTCCATGATCTCACGTGAATTATGTATCATTCGGTGCACTGCACATGACAGCTAGATAATGGATGTGAGGGAATGTGGCCTTTTTCCCTTCTCTGTTCCTGGCGCTACCTCGCTAACGCGGGAAACGTATGAACCATAAATGCGGTCGGCGTCCAGTACATAGTTTTGGAGGTATGAGAATTAATTCCCTCATTAATGGTGCTTTAAGGCAGTGACAGACCCACTCATAATATCAGCAGTCACACATCTCTCCTCATTAATGAGAAAGCCTTAACGTATCAGCAATAAACACACTGACAAATGACAAAAGGAATATCTCTTTGACCAACGTAATTAAGAAATGCTTCGAATTTCTCCGGGCAACAGAGAGAAACAGAGACAATGGAAGATTAAAAGCTATTAAAGAAAAGAAAAGAAAAGAAAAAAAAAAAGACGGGCACCCAGACAGCAAACAAAAGAGAAGACGAAAGCATTCTTGAGGATGGTTCCAATACGAGGGTTTACCCTTCCAAGGGTCGCCAGATGAAACCGCAAGACTTCAGAAAAAGTCACGGAAGTAAAGAGAGAGATTTCTGCTGGTCCAGGAAGTCGAGGAGAATTTGTGATATTTCTTTTTGCTACATCCCCCTTGGATCAAGATGTGATCACACACCCAGGGCACTGGTACCTGCATATCCAAAAGCCCCAAGGGCCAAGAAGTTCGGCAAATATTATAGAGTATCATTATACTTATATATTTATTTACATATTCCCCTTTGAATATTCACGAAACGAGGATAATTCCTTCATGCATCCTCGAGCTGGGTGCTTGTGTGCTTCTGGCGGGAGACACAGCTAACGCAGCACTGGCCAGCTCTCATTACTAAAATGGCCTCCTTAAGCCAGCTTGAGATAAGACTCAGACGTTGATGAGATAATGATACAGCCAGATAAGACAGCAGCTGAGTCGATGAAGCAATATCCATTACAAGTTAATGAGAAAGTCTCGTCGATCTCATCTGTGAGTGATCTCGAACCAGCAACTGGCAGAATCTACCAAGAACTTATGGGTGAGCAGCGGATTAGTAAGTAAATGAATCACTCGTCAAGTCTATCAAGGGATTAGAGAGAGAGAGAGAGAGAGAGAGAGAGAGAGAGAGAGAGAGAGAGAGAGGGCACTTCCGAACGCCTTGTTCTGTAGTAGTGTGGCAGAGGTCGAGGGAGTGAGGCAGAGTTTTAGGGAGTAAGGGAGAACTCCAGGGAGTGGGGCAAGAGGGGCTGAAAGCTCCCTCGGTGATGATCCCCCACATATCAAGATGACAAGTGTGGGCAAGACAGTGTCATTCTTGTGGGGCTTACACGTTGACCCAGGTGGTTTTAACGTGTGACACACTTCGCTCCCTTCCTGCACTGCTCCGTTGAATCACACCCTCTCCCTTGTACTCTACCCATTTGCATAAGTCTTTCCTCTTTCCTTACTTACGTTTTCCTTTGAATGGGAACCCATCTGTTCTTAGTCTGCAAGATATTCCTGTGTTTTCCGTCCTTATCGCCCCACAGATAAGACCCCATTCCCTTTCTCTCTCTCTAGTCCTTCTGGATAAATCCCCCGAGTCCCATCCATCTACTGGTGAGCCCCACATTCCCCAGAACTCGCTTCCCCTTGGAACATAGACGCACATCAACGGCAGCATCAGACAACCGCTTGAAGCACCAGGTACTGGAGGGGGTCTTTTCTGTATCTTTTATAGCTGGAGAGTGACCATCAGCAACCTATTTTACGAGATGACAATAATCCTCGCTGGATAATGATCCTCTTGGGGATGTTCCAGCCCGATGGTTTCTTAAATGGAAATGTTAGATTAGTTTTTGTATCGGTCGAAATCGCCTTTAGATGTGTTACTTTGTTCGCTCGTTGAAGTATTCGCTGGTGGGTAACATTACCGTCAGTCTTTTCCGATTCTGTTCTTCCTCCACCCCGGCTAACGCCAGCAGTGAAGAGGGATGCTGACACTGCGATTACGGCGGGGAGGAGGTTGACAGTGAACAAATGATATCGAGAAGGTAATGACAGTGAAGTTATGTAGGGACGGAGCTTACAGTGATAAAGTTATGGTAAGGAGACCAAATGTAGAGGTGTTAGTGCAAAATATGATCTGATTACAGGGCTGAACTTATGAATCTTGGACATATCAACACACAGTTAGTATTAGAACGCAAGCATCGGTATTTCTGCCATGCGTGTATGAAGAGTGTACGAATGTATGAGTGTATGTTTGAATACACTTGTAGTATGACTGTGAATCTGTGTGCTTGAGTGCGTCTCTGTTTCTCTGCTTATCTGTAGGTTCGTAGCCAATAATTCAGTCGCAGTTGTGCATATATTTGTATGTGCTTGTGTATGTGAGAGTACCTGATTGTGTATGCGCATATGTATGCGCTTGAGAGTGTACTCTGTGAATCTATGTATTTGTTCATATATGTTTGTGAGATTCTTTTCGTGAGTTAGTTAGTCTATATGTGTATAAGTGTATTTGTGTGTGCACCACACACACACATTTTCCCCAAGACCTCTTTGTATTCTCGGTACTAAATATAGTTTTTTTCAGCAGCTCCTTCCCTTCTTCTTCCCTCACATGTACACGTTAAATGACTTTACTGTGAGAAACTCTCGAGACCCAAGTAGGGAAACCGTGCAACGAAAGAAAATGTAAAAATATAAGTAGAAACTTTTTTTTTATTCTCTTTACTCTGGGACTGGGACGAGGGTTGAATAGCAGCACTGACTCGAGATCTCGAGTGCAAATTGTCAAAATGCATTTAGTAAATTGCCAAAAACGAGCATAGTGGAAACGTTTTTATTCTGGAGAAAGATTCAGTTTTAAGTAGTATGCTCTGAGAGCTTCGTGGGAGTATTTTCTAAGTACTTCAGGACGGCTTAAGTACCGCTATTGGTGAAGGCTTTCAAAGGTAACGTTGTTACTTACGGAGTTTGCATTAAGTGAGTCCACGAGATAATAGACTCTTGTGATGGTGTCTTGAATAATGGAAGCTCTGGAGATGTAGTCCAGTGTGATTCACACTATTTACCGGGCCCTGTTAATGGACTCTTAATGGGTTTTCAAGTAACGGAGACTGATAATGGCGTACGTAGTAACGGACCAGTGATCCAGTGGTTTTGGCTGGCGATTATCATCATGCATGGGTACCCAGATAATACCTAATTCTAATGAGATCATTGGTAATGATCTCTGTCAAATAAGGGTCATGGAAACTGGACGCAGTTATTAGGGTACTGTGTATTTAACGATTATAATGTGACTTTGGGTGACGGATAGACAGTGTTAAAGGTGTCCTGGATAATGGATAATGTTGGCTATCATGGTTTTAAGGCCGCTATAAATGGGATCTCAGTGGAGGCGATTAATGAGTATTTCCAAGATAACTGAGACAGTTGCTGTAGTCTGGGGTGAGTGATTAATGGGGTCTTTACCATTCCTTCCCCGTCTCTTATTTCTTCCTTCCTTCCTCATCCTCACTATCGTCCTCTTCGTCCCTTTCTCCTCCTCCTCGGAAAACAGGGGAGGAACATCTGGCAGGGGAGGGTAGTGGTGTCAGCAGGGGGCGGCCCGCCGGCCGGCCAGCAGTCACCTGTCGCCACGATCCTTCCCTCCGGGTCCTCCTGGGGAAGCCAGCCGCCGGGCAGGAGTGCCCAAGGAACCGATGTTTGTGGTGTCCGGGAGGCGAGGCGGACCGGCTGGCCTCCCCAGGACAGGGTAGAGGGTTGTCTTCTTTTGTGTTTTCTCTCTCAGCTGATTCCGTTGGTTTACACGCACCAGGGGGTGTAGGAGGGTAGATGACACCACCTTTTCGTGGCTCATTTTGCGCGTGTGGAGGACAGTCCGTCCCCCCCCCCCCTCTCTCTCTCTCTCCCTCTCTCTCTCTCTCTCTCTCTCTCTCTCTCTCTCTCTCTCCTCATCAGCTACCATTCTCTAGACCTGACAATCCTTCCTTCTAGCCCTACCTTCCCGTTCTCCCACGTCCTTGTCCGTCTCCCCACAACGCGTACCACTCCCCAGGCCTGCCAATATCTTCCCCCCGTCCCCTGGAGAGCTCTCCTGTGGGCCAGGACACACCGGGGCGGCCGCCTGGGGCAGTATGGCAGAGTTATGGCGGTAAATTAATTAACAGGAGGGAGAGGAAGAGGGAAGCCAGAGAGGGGAGGGAAAGGAAGAGGGAAGGGAGAGAGGGGAGGGAAGGAGCTGCTAACGAAATGGATAACGAAGGAAACAGATAGATGGTGATGTAAGCAATTTCCTGTAAGATATTATTGGGATGAAAATAGATGATGGCAGAAGTAAGTAGGGGTACTGTTGACAGAGGTACGTAGAATGTACAAGATAACTGAAGAGATAAACAGAGTAACTGAAGAGAAGAAGCGGATGTCTGAGAGAGTATGTAAAGATAGGAAGACATAGATATAAAAATAAAAAAGACCAGAAATGCTAGATAAACGAATGGAAGAGATGAGAGAGAGAGAGAGAGAGAGAGAGAGGCACAGATAAAGCAACGTGGGGAATAAAGGAAACATGAGGACATAATTACCATGAGGGGCAAAGGCGGCAAGACACGATTGAATTACTCATAGCGCTCAGCTACCTGACCTCTGACCTAAACTGTGTCCTTTCGCCTTCCACAACTTTATACGAATATACTTTTTTGTATTTCCTTTTTCTGTATTTTCAGTTCATATATAAACAGTAGATCCAACCAGTTGGTCACTCTTATCATTTTATGTCAGTCACCCGCACTGTCTCTCACAGATGACGTCTGGTGACTGTCACTCCCTGACTTAGGTTCTCGATCGACTCAGTCACTGTGTCACAAAGACAAGGCTAGTCAGTGACTCAGTCACTCAGTTGCTTCGCATTTTCGTTCAGTAACACGTCGTCACTCTGACACTCCTCAGTCACTCAAATTCTCCGCCACTCAGTCACTGTCACGTAGACACTGTCACTCACTGACGCAGTCAGTGACTCGGTCACTCAGCTGCTCCATATTATCGTTCACCTTCACTCTGACACTCGGTTACTCAGCTACTCCTTCGTAACCTTCAAATCACTCGTCCAAGCGTCACTCCAGTCAGCTAGGTATTGGGTCACTCACCCTCGTATATTCTATCTTTTAATTCTGACGTAATGTGTAGACAATATGATCAATTATGTTTTCTATAGATTATGTGTGAATAAAAACATTTTTGCATACGAATATGAGTAGATAATATTTTAATCACATCACGATTCCAAACAGAAATATTTAATTTTCATAAATTTATATTGAAAAGAAAAATCTAGATAAGCTTTCAGGATCATTATGGTGAAAAATAAAAGAAAATGGTATCTCCACGTCAATTAGAGCATATTCTATCAAACAGTGATGCAAAAAAAATATTTGGCTCGAACTTGAAGCATATCGAGAAGGAAAGGAACGGCAGAAGAGAGGTAAATACAGGAAAATTAACAAGACAGGAAACTTAATAGCTCAAAGGCGAATGAAAAGTCTCACACACCATGATGTGCCGACCATCACTTGAAAGTAAGATAATGCCTGGATTACATTCCCATTTTTTTTTTTCACGTTTTCTTGTAGGTTATTTGGAAAAATCGTCTTCCATCGGGCGTTTCCCAGGTGACCTCTGTGAGTGATTGCCGAATTTGGCTGATATTGGCCGAAAATTGAGGCCGTTGACACACACACACACACACACAGGCACACACACATACACACACAAGATCTAACTAAAAAGGTAGTTTCTTGTTGTAATGCATTTTTGTTTATGTCGCGAGCATCTCCGCAGTCATTTGGCTTGACAAACATAAGTGTAGTGAGGATGGTTGTGAAGGTGTCCGGATGGTTTCGAATCTTTCTCTCACAAACCTTTTCTCTCTCTCTCTCTTTAGTAGCGATAAAACCACGTAGACCACCTCGCTTGGACCATAAGAATCTGTGTCATCTGTGTATTAATGTAACTCTTTCATGTTAGCAGAGACTGCACGGGCAAATGAATGGCCTAATCAAAGCCATCCCATTAACGCCATGTACATATACCCTAGCCTGAGCCAGGTACCCATTTCATCGACCAACCCCTAAGGGTTTTTGCGATAAACATCTGGGTTGACTGTGGACCGACTGCCGCAGTAACCAGGATTCGAACTTAATGTGCTCGACCCTGGGCGGGCGGCCCGTGAATGCGTCACGGTCAGGAACGCTAACCGATACACCACAGGAGTCCACATGTAACTCTGTCTCTCTCTCTCTCTCTCTTTCTCTTGCCATGAGAGAGACGCAAGGGCAATATCTTTTGTCTCACTTTAATGACATGGCAAGAGTAAATAGCCAGACACTGATTAACTTATATTGTCTCGAGGGAACAATGAAGCTTTGTCTCTGAAGGTGAAACAGGAATGCTTTGTCTTTGGAGTGGGTCACAACGACTTAGTTATAAGGGCAAGATTTATTGTCTTTTCCTCTTCAGCAAGAGGCATCGCTTCGGCGTTTTATAACTATACATTGCTCAAAAAAAGATTTGATGGAAGTGACATATGTTTTCATTTTCGTGTTAAGTGAGATGGGCAACTGAAGTCCCGATCGGCTTTAGATTATCCTGGAGAGCAGGAGGAGCCACCTAACAAACGCTGACGCGAGAGTTCCTTCCATGTAATTGCGGACGATCCTTGGGGATCCATGTGTCCTACACATCATCTGGCACCCTGAGGCTGGTCTATGGCCTCTCCTGCCGTCCTTCCTCCACGCCCACTAGGTCAACCGTCCATCTTCCTCTGCCCCGTAAACACCGGCAACCTTGAGAGTGGGTCAATCTCTCTCTCTCTCTCTCATCAAACAGCCTCTGGCTTTCAGAGTTGCATCTCTCGCTCCATTACCCACCAACGTCTCCACTCAGCCGTTCCCAGACCCCCAACCCTTTGCCCTACTGGGCTTTAAATTCCTCGAGGAAGAGGAGGGAGGATCTCACAATATGGCCTTTGATGCCATGTCTGTTATTTCCATCCAGTCTTGTGACCCCCAGACTATACAAGTCTCTGAGTCTTTTCTTGGCTTATTGCACGAGCGATGAGGCTCACTGGGATATCTTAAGATGACTGATCTTATGATACATTTTTCCAGGGTAGAATGTGACGACTCCTCTCTACCCTTAATCATACTCCCTCTCTCTCTCTCTCTCTCTCTCTCTCTCTCTCTCTCTCTCTCTCTCTCACACAAAAAAAAAACGCATCTGTAACTAGGTGTGTTGGGAGGAGGCTAGGTGAAGGGAACTGT
>JAYMFT010313757.1:0-10085 GCA_038088735.1 Panulirus argus | reverse complement strand
TATATATATATATATATATATATATATATATATATATATATATATATACCCTGGCCTGAGCCAGGTACCCATTTTATTGACCAACCTCTAGGGATGGATGAACAGCTGGATTGACTGTGGACCGACTGCCGCAACCAGAATTCGAACCTATGAGCTCGACCCTGGGCGGCCCGTGAATGAGTCACGGTCAGGAACGCTAACCGCTACACCACGGGAGTCCACGAATCTTGTAACTTACTCCATAAACATGTTCTGCTTGACGCATTTCATTTTGACGGATAATAGATCCACTAGTTTCTGTTTACACTAGCCTACTTACCTCAGATATATTCATTAGATCCTTCCTATTTACAGTCTAAGGACTTCTGACTAACGCACTGGGAGAGACATCAGAGGGGAGAGAGTTCCAAAGCTTCGAGGTGTTGGGAAAGAAACAGTTATCAAAACGGCTTACCTTTGAGTTGCCAACAGCCACACAGTACTCATGTGACTCAGCAGCTTGCCGAGAATTGTGTGGTCTAGCTAGTGGTGGGGGCACGCAAGCAGCCAGCTCTCGGGAGCATAGCCCATTAATATTGCCATTATTGTATATTAGAAAGAGTAATAGTCCCAAGACTGATCCCTGTGGCACTCCGCTTGTTGCATCTAACCACTCTGAGGCTTGGCCGTACATGACGATTCCGTAGATTGTGTCTGTTGATGTTGATAATAAGCTTTCTATGCTGAGTGGAATAATATAGCTAACTTACTGTTGTCGATGACTGGCGCCCCTTCCACTGTTAGACTTGTGACCCGGTTTTATACTGGTGACCCTTCCCAAGTTAGAATGATGACCTTCCGATGTTAGACTGGCAGTCCTTCCCATGTTAGACTGGTGACCTTTACCTTGTTAGATTGGCGACTCTTTCCTTGTTAGACTGGCACCTCTTCCCATGTTAGACTGGCCATGTTTCCCTTGTTAGAATAGCGACCCTTACCATATCAGATTGGTGACCCTTTCCATGCTAGACTGGTGTACATATTGTTAAAACAACGCTGAATATTTAGAGATTAGTGTTACTATTAGAGTGGGTGTGAAACAAACTCACTTGGTAATTAACTGGTCAGCCAAAGTTAAGGCGGCAGTAATCGGGAATTGGATAGTTTGTCATGAGAACTGGTCGTTAACGTCAGTCTCTCAGCAGGGGGAGGGAAGGGGAAACTTAGGGGTGGTGCTAAAGGGTGATGGGTAGGGGTGATGTATGGCGAGAGGTTCATTTTCTGAGAATAGGTAAGGGGAAGGGAAGGGGCAAGGCGTGGGTAGGGAGAAGGGAAGACGGTCCAGTAGAGTCTAGCAGATAGTGGGCCAGGTAGGAATATGGTCGTGGGGCCATCCCTGGCGCTCAAGTGAAGCGATGAGTGCCCTCAGGCACCCCCATGAGGCTCTTAGTGGCACAAGGCACTCACATAAGGCAATGAGTGGCACCAGACACTCGCGTGCGGCACTCAGCAGGTATGAGTAACTCCCTTCGGCCCAGTAAGTCATCCCACGTTACTTAAAACTCCTCCACAAATTAGCAACATCTCTCCTCAGCACCCCACACACACGCCCTTCTTTATTCCCCCCACGCTCAAAAAGGTGGCGATAAAAGCATTAATTGGATGATACATCTTCCTCACAAGCTTTTTATCCCGTCATGTGTAACTCACAAGTGTGAACGTGTGAGTCGCCAGCCACACTACGTCCCTCACGCCACAAGAAACGCCATTTGCGCCCCTCGCGCCTCAACGCCGACGCGTAAGTGGCGTTAAAACCTTAACACGCAAGCGAGTCCCTTACGCCTTTCAAAGGAAGTCCCGAGTTGGAACCACATAAAAAAAAGAAAAAATAACGCAACTACGGTGCCGGCCGCCGCTTCCCCTCTGCGCTAATGTTGATGTGTGTCCTGCAGCGGCAGCAATAGAGCCTCACAACCCTCGTCCGATATTCAGTCATCAATGTGCGTTGATGTTTGTGTGTGTGTGTGTGTGTGTGTGGGTCAGTTGACGCATCATCGCGAACACCGAAGCCGTTCCGAAAATTTTCTTACCTTCGTGATTCGTGTTGTGGTTCCGAAAGGGAGGTGGAAATTGGTTTGGGGAGAACATACTCGAGCTAGGGTCACGCCGTCTGACCTCACTTGACCCCAGAGGGTTCGTTAGTGTCTCTCGGCTGGCTGGCTGGCTGGGGCGTGTGTCCACACACCACACATCCTTCTACCCAACTGGCTCAACTTGAGCCAGTTTTTTCGCCTAAACTTTTTACACTTTAACGACTCGTTCATTGAACTGTTTTACACATTATCTATTCGTTGATTGAACTGTTGTACACTGTATCAGCCAGTCAATTGAACTGTTTTGCACTTTATCCACTCAGTAATTGAGTTGTTTTACATTTATCAGCTCGCTTATTGAGCTATTCTAAACATATTAGTTAGAATTACTGGTTTAGCCATATACTGTTCAATAAAGATCAGTTTAACCATGCAGTGTTCAACAGTAGACAGTTGAACCATACATTGTTCAACAATACTGAGTTCTTGAACATTTCTGGACTATATTAGTTAACAAGTGGTCTCGAGAGACGTAAATACGCGACACGAGAACTTCTACTGTGTGATCTAGCGAACTATTACACTACTCTGGAAGTTTTTCTTCATCACTGACTGGGCGTGCCGGTGGAAGGAAGGGTAAAGCTCTCTTTTACGTGAGGAATGTGAAGGAATGTTGCTGGGACTCCAGATGGGAGGGTACTGGATGTTGCTGGTGTGTTTCTCAAGTATAACACCGTGTTGTGAGGACGGGGACGCCTTGGGAGGCAGTCAGTGGGCACACACCAGACGCAGACAGACAGACAGACGGACAGACTCAACACATACTTGTCACACCACACTCAAGCTCAGAGCACACTCACCCCACCACAGACAGACACACTCACCCCACCACAGACAGACACACTCAGGACACACTCACCACATCACGAGTCCGTTGCCTAATCGTATGTTAATGAGTGTGAGACAATGTCAACAATGCAACCTGGCGTCGGATCGGAAAACACGATTTACAAACCTAATGAATATGTAGTGTTTGTGTGTGTGTGTGTGTGTGTGTGTAAGAAAGAGCTTTCTTGCCGTGTAAGGATAATGGTATATGATAATGAGTAGCAATCGAGTAAGGTAAATAAGAGTATTTGTGCGTGAGAGAGAGAGAGAGAGAGAGAGAGAGAGAGAGAGAGAGAATATATATATCTTGCTATGTAAGGAAACTGGTGTATGCAAATGAGTGACATTTGATGAGATTAATAAGGTCAGCCACGTTGGTCTCTGGTCTGCATACACTGGGGTGCCGGAGACCCGCTCACCGCTGCCCTTGCAACTCCTGCAGCGGCATAACCCCTTCAACACGACGGTGCGTCCCGTGAGTACAGTGTCCTGGACCTCTAGAGTCCTTGGGTCAGGTCATAAGCCAAGCCGGGAACCCCGAAGGTCGTTCCCTCATGACCAACTGTCATACGGTCGTGTTCAGAGGTCGTCCTGTCGTGATGGAGAGACTAATCACAGTGTCGAGTAGTAAGACCTACTGTGTGCCCAGTTCCACCATAAATTCTGAAGATTCATCATTGATTTGTCAATCAACAGTTTTTTCCATTCATTAAAAGACTAGACGCGTATTATTCTCTTGTATGGTAATCCAAGAACATATGATATTATTATTATTATTATTTTTATTATTAAAATCATCATTATTATTATTATTTTCATTATTATTATTATCATTATTATTATTATTATTATTATTAGTAGTAGTAGTGGTATTGTTTATATGATCATTACTATCATTAATGATTTTGGTAAAATCAATTTGATCATAATCACCGTTATCATTATTGTTACGATTATTATTACATGATTAAGACAACCTGCATTTATGAAGGAACGTGCTACATGAACAACTGACAGGAACCAAAAATGATTCGCACCCTACCTTAGGAAATGTGAGGCAATCCTTCCCTTACTTTACGTAAGGTGAGGAAATCAACTGTTTCAAAGGCTGTCTTGCATTTTGCGGATTGTCACCAAGTCTTTAGTGGGAATGACAGTGTGCCAGACACAAGTGTGTCACACGGGGAGAGAGGAACTCTGATTACTCAGATGTGATTATAGGATAATCATGGGGAACAGGTCCAGATTATCAGAATGGTCAGTAGCTCAGGATTATTGTTGTCACTAGCTGGACAGGAGCTTAGAATTATCGTGGTCAGCAGCTTAGAATAATCACTCTCAGTAACTTAGAACCGTCAGAGTCGTCAGCTTAGAATTGCCGTTGCACTCAGCATCTGCAGGTGTCAACATATTGTGTAGACATCAAGTATCGGTGCTGCTCATTGTAAGACTGCTGGCTGGATTTCAAAGTTACATTTTACCGTGGCAACGTTGCTGCCTTCCCGCCACGCATGCGCGTTGCGTGGGCGTGCGGCAGGACCCGCTGATTTGTGACGAGCGTCGGAAACTACCCGATGCTCTCACGTTGGTCTGTCTGTCTATTGTAGATAAATGGGAGTGTCAAGATCTTTCAGTTTCAGTTCATCACCTTCGGTTCCATCACATCCACATATCATAACCCCTTTGCTGTCAATAAGCACCGCATCACCAGACCACAGGAACAAAATTATCCCTGTGAATAAAGCTCGTTCAAGGACCCCACATACATTGACGGCGTCCGTATGGCCATAGCATTATCTTGACCACCTGCAGAAGGTGCTCAAGGTTATTCGAATGGTGATTATATTCTGACGGCCTTCGTGACCCAGGTAATTCATAGTCTCTAAGCCCAAATAACCAACCAAACCAATCATAGCGCTTTCATTTTATATGTTGGATGGTTAAAATGTAGAATCTTATTACTTATACATTTTGTAGTTACTAATATGTAGTAGACGGTAGTATGAACAACTGTCTGTACATCCGTTCTTCGTTGTACATCATCTTGATCAAGCACACTCGAGTTCTGTCACTGTAGCTTAGAACTCGCTCACCGTCTATCAGAACTATCTCACTGTACCACTGAACTTGTCCGCTGTCCATTACAAATGGCTCACTGTACATTAGAACTTCCTCACCAACTCCCAGACTTACACTACACATCTTCATATCCAAAACCAAATTTTTGGAATGACATATTTTGTTTGGCAAGAGTGTCCCCCTCACCTACTGCAGGGTCAAGTATTGAGGAGAGATAATTCCTGCTGGGAAGGGTTAAGGGTAGGCGACAGTACAGCACCCTGTGGAACGCCGCTGTCGACAGGAGAGCAAGGGAGTTCCCTCCACTGACGCCCACAGCCAGGGAAGGACTGGAGAGGTACTTCGACTAATGTCGACAGACAAAAGCGAGTGAGAAGTCACCTTCGGCAGGTCTGTATCGTCCTTAATGGACGGAAAAGAGTACAATCTCGTCGAGTACCTTCTCATTCCAAAGAGTCCATCCTTTCCCGGCTTCTGCGTGGAGTGCAGCCTCGAAGACGAGGAACCCCGTAAAAGGAAATTCTGTGTCTACATTATGTATATATACGTATATGCTTATATATATATATATATATATATATATATATATATATATATATATATATATATATATGTGTGTGAGTGGTGTGTGAGTGGTGTGTGTGTGTGTTTGTGTGTAATTACGTATTCATAATATGGGTGAAGGGGTTAGTTCTGTACTCACTTGACCCCATCTGTTGAATTTCCCGTACAGTCAGACAACTCGTAAAACTTCCATATAATCATCCCTCACAACCTCTTCACTGAACTTGTAAAGTTCATAACACAACTTGACTGCTATGGAAATGCTTCATCACTTCTGTCCTAACGATGTACTGTCTTAGTTTCCTGCCGGCACTTCCGGCTACTGTCTCTCTGTATCCTCCAAAGAATTGTTCACCGTCGACACGTCAATTTAGTTTAGAAACTTGAGGTTTATGATCAATCCTCCCCTTACTCTTCTACCTTCCATGGTAGGGTTATATCTATATCCATTAATTTCTCCCTGTAACTCAGCTGACTTAGTTCGCAACATAGCGAAATCATAACACGAGAGGAAGCCCCGTCAGTGGAGACCATCACAACATAGCGACAACACAGGACTAGACGAGGCCCTATCAACAGCGCCATCACAACATAGCTACAACCCAGCACTAAAGGAGACCCCGTCGGCAGTGCCATCACAACACAGCGTCAACACAGCACCAGAGGAGGCCCCATCAGCAGCGCCATCACAACAGAGGTACAACACAGCGCCAGAGGAGCCCCCGTCAGCAGCGCCATCACAACATAGCGCCCGTCCAGTCTCGCGGAAGCAATCGCATATCCCACAATTTTATTCTGAACTCGTACGGAAAAAATACAATATTTTTGTTTTGCGAAATTAATTTCAAAGCTTTGATGGCGGGGCGCTGTGGGGGGTGGGGGGGGGGGAACCCATCTGGAAATGGCCTGGAAGTGGAACCTTTATTGTTCTCCATATGTTATATTGATATTGTTCTCTAAATGTTATATTGATATTGTTCTCTGAATGTTATATCAATACTGTTTTTCATATCTTATATCAATATTGTTCTCCATGTTATATATTGATATTGTTCTCTATATATCAATAGTATTCTCTGAATATTAAATTGATATTATTCTCTATGTGTTATACTGATATTGTTCTCTGTATGTTATATCAATATTACTTGATGTTTGATCAGTCTAATCTGGTAACAACACATAGTGATCATGTGTAGATGAAAACATATACACAAACCTATATATGTATGCATATATATATATATTTGTGTGTGTGTGTGTGTGTGTGTGTCTACCAGACTCCTCCGTCGTCAACTAGTTATAGTGCGGGCGGGAATTCACCTGCGGCGAGGTTGCATCGTCATTGGTGAAGGGAAATGAGTATGGTCCCATGCAGGACCTTCTCATTCCACGGAAATTTGCCATTACCCTGCTCCTGCGTGCAGTGCATCCTCACCACTGCCGTAGAAGACGTGTAGAAAGGGTCTTAGGGCTGTTTAACTAAAGTGAATGTCATACGTTATCGCCTCTACCGCTCTAAGGAAATAGCACCAGAAACAAGCGAACGACAGTCTCAGATTGCGTGCACAGACTACCCCATTGTCTAC
This sequence comes from Panulirus argus, assembly GCA_038088735.1. NCBI lineage: Eukaryota > Metazoa > Arthropoda > Malacostraca > Decapoda > Palinuridae > Panulirus > Panulirus argus. The sequence goes on along the minus strand of JAYMFT010313757.1, from coordinate 2,893 downwards.
CTGGGCCGCTTCGTATACCCTGGTTCAGCGCGCTAATGGCACGTCGTCCCCCATATATCACTTCCATCCAGGTTTAATCTGTCTCATGCACGCTCCTCACCCTTCTAATAACCCCAGACCCTTTCTCACGCCGTCATTTCATCTCCATTCCATTCTTCCTCTCCCCTCACTCCCTCCACTATTGAGAAATGCATCTTCTCTTGTCAGTCTCTCTTCGCTCATTCTCTCCATATCGCCATACCACTTGAACACACCCTGGTCGGTTCTCTCAACCATACCGCACTCGCTACCACACCTCTTACTCTGTCTTGCCTTGCGTGATCAACCTTCCTCCCACCACCACACACAGTCCTCAGGCATTTCATTCCCACCACGTCTCCCTGCCGGCACTGGAGTAGCTGCTGACATTCAGCTACGTGGACTGCCGACTTCCTGCATACACTCGGCCGCAGCGGCCTGGTGCTGACTCCCAGCTGACACTGGGCAAGTTACGGATCAGTGAGCGTCAGTAAGGAGGCCTCAGTGCTGGCCTCTGGCCCATAAGTCTTCCAGTTTTTGTGATATAAGTGATGGCGAGTGTGACACCAACGAGGGAGGCGGCCGGACGCCGGTCCACGCTGCCCAGTATTAAGTGTGACGAGTTGTGGCTCCGGTCACTGCCAGAGACACCTGGCATCCACCGCTGGGGCTGGCTGGCTGGCTGGTGGCTGGTTGACTATCTGGTTGACTGGCTGTCTGGTTGTCTAGTGGCTGGCTAGCTGCCACTGCTTGGCTGGCTACTGCGCCGGCCGTGTTGTATATACACACACACACACAAAAAAAAAAAAAGAAATCAATAAACATGAAATTGATGGAGTGGACAGAGAAGTAAGGAAATAACTGTTGGCTGTGGTCTCGTTTAGCAGGTAACATAATGGCTATGTTCTCTCGTAAACCATGGGAGATAATCGCCCCACCTGACGCCCAATATGTACTTATTTACATACCACATCTAGCAACCCGCGTAATTTTCCCACCGTTTCATGAAATGGTTCGTGTTAGGTGTCCAGCTCCTTCAGCGCGATGGTACGACCCTTGATCACGAAGACAGTAGTAGCCCTGAGCACGACTGAACGACCCTTCAGTGTGATGGCTTAAGTCTTTATCAAAGTTCGCACCATCGTTCTCATGGGTCGTCCAAGCCAGCTCAAGGGGTCAGGTTTTGGAACAGTTCCCCGATCGGAGTGTATAGACCCCAGCGTCTCCAGAGTCCTCATAGGAACCTCCTCACACGGTCTGCATAATTATCACTCCGAAACAATATGTTCACATGATATGAAAATATAAAACAACTCCAATTCATCTATCAATCTCATATGAATAAAGTGACACCAGTGACCTTCTGTAGAAAAAAAAAATGCCATTTGCAAATTCATATTCAGCGTCCTCCTCGCGTCTCGTCAGGCCGACGTGGGTAAATGAGTCCCGACGTCTCGAAACTCGATTCACGATGAGTAACTCCACTGAAACGTGTGTGTGTGTTGGACTGCGATCAAACGCCACGAGATTACTCATGTGATCGGAGCTCGGCTCGTGTTCGGAGGCGCAGCCAAAATACCGTGTGTATTGTGCCACGTCTTACGTCACGAACTTAAGTTCACCCCAGGGATACGACTGTTGACTTAAGTTGGCTGTCGACCTTGGAGGGGGGGGAGGATTATCAGTTCGATAGACACAAACTTAAGTTAGGTGTCTATGTAATGGGAGGGGGGTAGAGATAGAGGGGATGGTCGCTCGATCGACCCTCAACATGGGGTCGAGTGTGAGGGATCCAGCGACGCGGGAAGAACAGAATATACATCTGGGGTCAGAGGTCAGAGAGCCGGTGTACAATCTGTCATTAGGACCCGCAAAGCCAAGTTTTCTGTGACCCTAAATTAATCACCTTATCCGTCCGTCCATCCGTCTGTCTGTTCTTCTCAGTCCTACCGTACGTCAGTCCGTTTTCTCGTCCGTCCACCCGTCTGTCTGTCCACAGTCCAATGTCCGCAAGATAACCACAAAACCCATCGTTCTAATTTATCAAAATCTGGTAGGGCGATACATTACAAGAAAACGAAAAGTTGCATTGATTTTGAATTTGAAAGGTCAATTGTCAAGGTCATTGCCACACTTGTAGATAATTTCGATTATCCATCAATAACATGAGCCCTGCAGGAAGGGTCTCTTTGTGAACTAGCATTCACGTGACCCCTAGAGCAGGGTAGGTCACTGTTCATCGTGAGGTCAAAGGTTAAGGTCATTGCCACGTTTGTGTACGTGATTTCGTTTGCAGACAATAATTTCAGTTCTTATGGATGGATTTCACTGAGACTTGGCCCGGGCATGACCCTTGCAGTACAGAAATGTACCCTACAGTCCGAAGGCCAAGGTCACTGCTGCATCTGGGTACGACGTGCTTACCCCACCACCAGGACTCAAGACGGAGGTCATCAACATTTGACCAGACGTCAAAGAAGTTTTGGAAGACACTGTTGTACTCATAAAAAAGTTCCCAAGAACAGAATAACCAATTTTCTTTTTTATGATTCAAGTATTCCGTTTCTCTAGACAATAAATGGAATCTGCACTACAGGCTTGGTAATGGCCAACTAGCAGTTAAGTTTTTTTTCAGTAGGTTATGAGATGCTACTAATATTGACCCCTGGAGCACCACCCTTGTGACCACTGGGTATGATGACCTCGGCCTTTGACTTTACCTTTGAGGCTCGGGTTAAAGGCCAAACCATCATATCCAAGGGTCGTATCATCATCCTTCATTGGATTATTATCATTATTATCATTGTTATTATTATTATTATTATCATTATTATTATTATTATTATTATTATTATTATTATTATTATTATTATTA